>CM027121.1:25625886-25843477 GCA_015476505.1 Urochloa ruziziensis
TTCTATCTAAACTGGAGAGAGTATAGAGAGCAACAATATTGATGACCTTCAACACTCAACGATCACCATCTTAAGAGCATGATTAATAGTTGATACAAGCACCCCGCTATTACACTGTCCACATCCAATGGAGAGCTCGTACAATACTTAGGCCACTCTCAGTGAGGGTTTCATTTAATGGACTGTCATGTCAGCAATTTTGATTGTGGTGGGTCTACCAGTCATACTCAACCAGTTTTAATCTCTCCTGTACATAACATTGATTGTGTTGGGCCTACCGGTCATACTCAACCAGTTTTAATATCTCTCCATTTAGCAGGCGTAGTAATGAAGTGGAGTAATTGGGTTATACATGTACCAAACTCACTACTACCAAACTCAAACTATACTTCTTTATCTGCCATTCATTGAAAAAGAGGAAAGCATGTCTTATACATGTAAACAATGCCCTAGCCTGCTCACTACAAGATTATATTATTGAGTGGCCAACAGTTTCAATACTTGTTACCTTTTTCCACTTTAATGGTCGACAATTTCTCTAGTGTAATTTGCATCTTCCTAATAGTTTTTTTAGGGTCACGGGGGGGGGGGGGGGGGGGGGGGGGTCCCCACCTGGATTTCATTGATGGGCTTTTGGAGCCAAAGCTTTACATCATTACATTTTCAGCATGTTGAAAAACTGGTTTCTAGGAGGCAGCATTGGAGTGTATTACATTGGAGGGAGGAGATTACACCAGTCATCTGCGACTGCACGGTCAGCTCGCGGTAGACGGCAGCTCCACAAGATAGCCTCTTGCTTACAGATGTTCCAGAACCTGTGATGCGATGGTTCTTGTTCTCAAAGACAACTGAGTTTCTGTGCTTCCAACAATGTAATTCTCAACAACATAGCTGCTGAGCGCACTGATTTTGCAAGTTTCGCTTGCAATAATTAACCAACTAGATAGCCTTCTCATGGAGCCCAACTTTTAAAGCAGCCATTCCGTATCTTCATGGAAGATAAATCTGGAGCGAAGGCGCACTGTCCTAACCTAACGTAGCCGGCATTTCCGAACTTTTGATACTTGATATTTTGAAAAAAAAAAGAGAAATATTTATACCGCTCAAATTAAAACTTCGATCAAGGTTACATGGACAAGGTTACTTTGAAGGACTAATTTAAGCCCATGCATACTCTGCCCATGGACATGGACAAGGTCCTGCATTGCATCTGCATGCATGCCGTTCTGTTCCAAGGACACACGAGTAGCGGAGTAGGTAGGGCTCTCGAGCGTAGCCAGCGAAACATTTCTCAGGCTCGAATTCGACCGGTACAGTGCGTGGATAGCCATGGCCCAGCGCAGCGCACTCTACGTTACCCCGCTGTTCCAGTTTTTGTACTACCCAAACAAACCGACCGGCTGTACACAAGGCTGGGGCCATCCGGTTGCTGATTCGCCCGGGTCCGGCTGCACGATCGGTACCAGCAGAGCTCAGATTCGAGGGATCTGTTCGTCCGGTACAGCACCCTCGTCATCCCTCCTGTTCGGCTGCACTGCACACAATGGGGATCTCCCACAAAGGCCACAAGTTCACAGCAATATGAACAGTTCTAGTATACACACGAGTTAACATATACACATGAGAACAAATTTCCATCGGCGACCCAATTGGCATTCCACACGAGTTCGCTCACACTCCCCCACCCTTGGTCCATTGCTACATCCAATCCAATGTGTGCTAGCTGTTTCTCCGATCCTTGCCGGTGCCGCCCCCGCCGTGCCAAACCAGCTAGCTGCGCAATCTGCTCGTCATGAGAGCTCGACGCCACGCCCACGCCGCCCGCGCCTCGTCGCTCTCACAGCACGACGTCGCGCCGCTTCTTGGGGTTGGATGGCTCCGGGTCCCCTTTCCTCATCATCGCCGCGAACTCCGTGTAGTTGATCCGCCCGTCCTGCACGCACGAGCCGATCAGGCACAGGCGCAGCGTGTTCAGCAACGCCATCTAGCTAGGCCTTACATATGACACTATGACAGTGTGCAAGAACAATGCTGATGGGCAGCAGATTAGAGAGTTGTGGCTCACGTTGTCGGCGTCGACTTCGGCTACGATGTCCTTGATGTCCCGGCCGTCGAGCAGGCCCTTCTCCCTCAGGGCCTGCTCCAGCTCCTCCATCGTGATGTACCTGCGCCAAGCAAGAATATTGCAGCTCCGACATAATAAGGCCACAGAACCTGAACATTAGCACTGCCACAGCGCGTCACAAAAATTCAGAAATAATGTACGGTACCCGCTGTTGTCCTTGTCGAAGTACTGGAACGCGGTGTAGAGGTGCTCGTCCCGGTCCATCCGGTTCATGTGCATCGTCGCCGTGATGAACTCCTCGTAGTCGATCGTCCCGTTCCCGTCGGCGTCGGCCTGCGTTACGTGACAGAACGTGCTCCGTCAATCAGGTCTGGCGATACTGAATTTCACGGTGCAGTAGTGTGGCGTTTCAGTAGGTTTCGTTCGTTCGGTCTTACAGCTTCCATCAGCTGCTGGACCTCGGCCTCGGTGAGCTTGGTGCCCTTCTTGGCCAGCCCTCGGCGCAGCTCGTCCACGGTTATCGTGCCGCTGTTGTCGGAGTCCATGCTCTTGAACATCTCCTTGAGACCCTTGATCTCCTCCTCCGACAGGCATCCCGCGATAACCTGCATTGGTTGATAGGCTCATAAGAACAAAATTGACTTGAACATGCAAGATCATGGAGCATCATCCTGGATTTCAGACTGACTGAAATAGAAAACAGACGCACCCTTAGCGCTGCCTTCTTGAACTGGTTCATGGCTCTGAACTGCTTGAGCCGGCCGAGAACAGCGTTGTCCAGCGGCGTGTCAGGCGCCTCGCCGTCCTCTTTGATCCACGGATGATCTGAACACCAAACAGATACCCAGTTTAAGTGTCTGAGTCAACTAATGTTCAGCATATGCATATGAAGCTAACAGAATACATACTGAGGACGTCGTATGCGGAAATCCGCTGCTTGGGGTCAGGGTTGAGCATCTTCCTGACGAGGTCCTTGGCGCCCTGCGAAATGCGCGGCCACGGGTCGCTGGTGAAGTCCACCTGCCCTCTCAGGATGGCGTTGAAGATGCCGTGCTCCGATTCTGTACGTATCAAGCAGGATGGTTCAGTTCAGGCAAATAATGCGAGTAAGCATCATGAAGCAATAATTTTCTTGGATCGATGAAGCAGGATTAGCTTATTGCCTGCCCAGAACGGCGGAACACCGCAGAGCAGGATGTAGACGATGACGCCGACGCTCCAGATGTCGGCCTCCGGCCCGTAGCTCCTCTTCAGCACCTCCGGCGCGATGTAGTACGCGCTGCCGACGATGTCCCTGAACACCTCCCCTGTAAAATCAAAGTTCGTTTTTATTTTAAGCAAATCAAATCCAAATACTGCCATTGTCAGAGCTTCAAAAACAAAAAACAAAAACAAACCTTCTTTGAAGAAGACGGAGAGGCCAAAATCGGTGGCCTTAAGCGGGGCGTTCTCATCCTTATTCAGCAGCAAGAAATTCTCGGGCTTGAGGTCCCTATGTATAACCCCCATGGTATGGCACGTGTGCACGATCTCAACGATGGTCCTGAGCAGCGACGCGGCGGCGCGCTCCGTGTAGTGCCCCTTCGCAATGATCCTGTCGAAGAGCTCCCCTCCGGCGCAGAGCTCCATGACGAGGTGCACGGAGTTCTTGTCCTCGTAGGCGCCCTTGAGCTCCACGACGCCCGGCTGCCCCGAGAGGTGGTACATGATCTGCACCTCGCGGCGGACGTCCTCGATGTCCTCCTTGGTCGAGAGCTTCCGCTTGCTTATGGTCTTGCACGCGAACTTGTGGCCCGTCGCCTTGTGCGTGCACAGGGAGGTCACGCCGAATTGCCCGCGCCCGAGCTCCTTGCCGACGGTGTAGGTCGCCTTCACGTCCTCCATTGGTCGGCCTAGTACGGGGCCGATCGGGGCCGGGGGTCTGGTCGGGGTGGGGGCCGAGGTGGCGGAGACGGTTGGTGGGGGAACGGTGGCGCTGCCCACGGGGCGGCTCGAGCCGGCGCCGGCCGCGGAGGGCTCCGGTGGAGGCCCCGGATCAGCCGACGATTTGGACCGAGGGCAGCAGCAGTTGCCCATGGCGGCCGGCCGGCGGCGGGCGAGGAGCCGGGGTGGGCGCCGCGGCGACAAGGGCGGCGGCGGAGTGGGGGGCCTCTCGGTGGCGAGGTCGCGCGCGCGCGCCGGGGAAGCGGACGCGCAGCGGGACCGGGGAGGATTGGCCGGGTGCGCGGCGGGGAGCGCGGGGGAACCTTTGCCTCGGGGGGGTGGCCATGAAAGTGGAGGACGGGAGGGAATGGCGGGAAGGGTAACGGCTGCTCGGTTTGGCTTCGGTTGCTGTCGCCTTGCTCAACGCGGAAAAGCAACGGAAAGCTTCCGTGGCAGGTGGGCCCACATGACGTCACACCTTGGGAGGACGCTGGTAGCTCAGCATTTTTTTTTTATTTTTATTTTTGGTTTCGGTCCCGGCGGCCGGATGATCTGCGCGCGCCGTATCGTCCACAGGCGGCGGCTCCGCATCCGGATCACGCCTGGAGGTTGCCGCTTCGCCGCCGTCTTGCATCCTCCCTTCGCTGTCCGCCGTTGGGTGCGGGAACGCCATGGCGGGTGGACGGCCGCGCGCATGGTGCTCGATGAAACGTCCCGGACGGGGTGTCCCCCACGCCAGGGCCAGGCCAACCGCACATCGTCACGTGGCGTTCGCGCGACGTGACGAAGCAGCTGCTGCCGCGAGGGTGGTCCGCGGAGCAGCAGGGGAGCAGGCGTGGCGGGGACGAGAACCACGAGCCGAGGCAGAGCTCCTTGGCGCACCCCGTGTGAGTGCGCTGCATTCTTGATGCTTACTGCTAGTTGCTTCTGCATTGCACCCATCTGATCGGACCCTTTGCCATTGCCTGGTGCTCGATAGCTTGAGTTCGGCGTGCGAGCTAGACGCGGACTTTGCAAGCGTGTACACTGAACGCTCTCTCAATCAGGCAGCAGCTTTTGCAAGCTTTTTGCGGGCAGATTTCTCAAGATTCTCGGTTTGCATCAGGTCCAGCAAGCTCTTTGTTAGAGGGTTAGGCTGCCGCATAATCCACGCAGTCCCGTTTTGCCCCAATACTGACTGACTGGAACAAAGAGTCCAGAGGCACATGCTGCTACGCCACTATGCTATGGTATGGACATAACTGTTCGCTAAAGACTGCAGCGCGCTCGTCGTGGAGAGGAAAAGAAGTTTTGCCGCTGCCTACACATTTCTGTGATAGATTGCATTCATGATAGACTGGAGGCGTGCTGGACCTAGGACACGTATGGCAAGCCTAGAGATATTACCATACCAGGGAATATTTGTTCTGCAATGGAGTACTACATATATACCATGTATACAGAGACTTCAGAAGTTGCAACTCTGTTCAGCTGCACATATGCCATCCAACTCGCTCAGGTTTCTGCCATTGAGCAGTCTGCAAGGTTTTCGTTTGGAACACTACCAACCCAAACACAGGTATGCTGCTAAACTCTTAATTTGCCCATGCAACCTGGTTTTGAACTTTTTGCTGAACAAGTAGCTTCAATTTTGGCTGTGCCCATTGTTGTTTTAAGCAATTTTTTGGATGTTTGAATCAATTCACTAGATAAATTCATGATCTCGTTTTGCACCCCTTTCTAGGGGTATCATATCTACCCATGCTACATCATTCTGGAATACTATTTCTATTTAGCTGTTCTGTTGCTGAAGCTGTAATATGCAGCTTGGTTGGCGTTCTGTCCTCTTCAGAGTCCTTGTTCAATGCAGATAACTAAACCCCCTCAGTCCGTGAGTTAGAGTGAGGCGTGCCTGTTATACTCTGACCATACCTGAGTTGGTGACTGTTCCCAGTTTCGAGAATAAGATACAGTGGCTGTCTTAAAAAATTTTGTGGTTCAAATTTGTGGACTTTTCTCCCTATCAATCTATTCTTTGTATTGTTGGAAGTGCTGCAGCCTGCTGTCCCTGAAGTTGGACTTCAGTCAGAAGCACGTCTAAGAGGAGAACAACCAAATCTGGAAGCTTCAGCTCTAAACAACAGGAAACACTGAGAGCTGGGAAGAGTCTGAGATGGCTTATGCAAGCCCTGGGACTGATACATCAACAGATCTAGATGCTGACGAGAAGAATCAACTGGTACTTACTGTTCTGAAAATATTTTTTTTTGTACAATTTTGTAAATGGTCAGTGCTTCACTAATGTGGATGTTAAACTTTTCTTTACGAGATACACATAAGTTTGACACAAGTACAACTTGAAATTTTTGTGATAATTATATCTTTGTAATTTTATTAGTGTACGCTTTCTAAATAAAAAAACGCCATGCTATTTTGCTGCAAACAGTAGTTTGCATTCAAGTAATGTTACTCGTATTCTTGGTATATACTGAGGTTGTTGACTTATCAGTTGGAACTAGGACAGCTTGTTTCCCTTACAGCTTCTGGTTCCGGTGACAAATCAAAGGACAAGCTAGGTCAAAAGGTATTTGAACTCTGCACATTCATTGAAGAGATCATCTGTTGTTACATCAAGACTCCTCTAATTACTGAGTTAATGGTAGGCACTCCGCCGTCTAGCCCAAAACCGTGAAGCTGCTAGGAAAAGCCGTCTAAGAAAGAAGGTAGTTTAGTACCCGATGGTGGATCTCATTAGTATTTTCCTTGTGCATAAGAAATGCTCTAAAATTAAATTATTTACTCCCCTTAGGCATATGTTGAGCAACTTGAGAATAGCAAGCTAAAACTTGCTCAACTCGAGCAGGAACTCCAGCGTGCTCGCCAACAGGTATGCAGTCATATTTTGATTTTTGCATTGACTAAAATCTGCAGTACCTGTTGAATAAGCTGATTTTTCAACATTTTCCTACTTGCTCAGGGCATTTTTATTCCTACTCCGGGAGACCAGCCTCATTCAACTAATGAAAATGGTAATTTTACAATTTTTTGTGTCAAATGTTTAGGTCACACTGTCCAGTATCTTGAATTCATCTGCCATTTGTATTTTTTGGAGCTCTAGCATTTAACATGGACTATGCACGGTGGCAAGAGGATCACAACAAGCAGACAAATGAATTAAGGGCTCTGCTCAATGCACATGCCAGTGACGATGATCTTCGGCGTACTATTGATAGCATCATGGCACACTACGGAGAAGCTTTCAGGCTCAAGAGAGTGGCAGCCAAGGCAGATGCTTTTCACGTGCTATCAGCAATGTGGAAGACCCCTGTTGAGAGGTGTTTTCTCTGGTTGGGTGAATTTCGACCGTCAGAGCTTCTTAAGGTCTCTCTCACTTGTTCCTATTGTATTGATGTGCTTCTGTGGTTCTGTCAAAGCTGAAAGGCTTTCAGGTTTCTTACACTGATGCTTTCTACCGCAGTTGCTTGCAAGTCATCTGGAACCCCTTACTGAACAGCAGTTTGCAAGTATATGCAACCTGCAACAGTCCTCGCAACAAGCTGAAGAAGATCTCTCTCAGGGGTTGAAAGTGCTGCAACAGTCGGTCGCGGAAACCCTCGCATCAGGATCACTGTGCCCTGCAGGTTCTTCTGGTAACGCTACAGATTGCTCGGGGCAGATGGCCGTGGCGATTGGGAAGCTTGGCACCCTAGAAAACTTCCTGCAGGAGGTACACCTTCTGCAAAGTGCAAACCATGGAACTTGTCGCCTCTTCATCATATCTTGTTTCTCGTTGATCATTGTGCTGTGATTGGTAAACTTGCACAACCTTCTCAGATTAACGATCTCGTATCTTGCAGGCTGACAATCTGCGACTCCAGACTCTTCAGCAAATGCAACGCATATTGACCACCCGCCAATCTGCAAGGGCTCTGCTTGCAATCAGTGACTATTTCTCCAGGCTACGCGCTCTGAGTTCTCTCTGGATTGCCCGTCCACGCGAATGAGTTCAGCTGGCTCATCAGTTGACGGTACTCTTCAATATATCTTGCTTGTGAACAGGAATTTAGTCATTCCCTTGCCCCTGTACCAACTAGGTAAAATGAGAACGTATATTAACAGTAGTTGCGTCAAAATGGGTCTAATGAATGAAGGAGCTTCATGCGTTGGTGATGTCTTGATGCGCATAGTTGTGGACATTGCTCTCTCTAGCAAAGCCTGTGTGCGCGCCTGCGCGGTGCGTCATGTGCTGTGTGTGAGCTCTGACCCAACATCCTCACCGCACCAACAACGAGAACAGGGAGCCAAGGACTGGGGAGATGTGGCCGGCAAATTCAAAATCTTGCAGAAATTGAAACAGCACGCATGATGCATGCAATTTTGATCATTAGTTCAGCCTGCCAGTTTCATATACATTCAGCAAATATAAAAGAGCAAAAGGATGAAGTAATTGTGCATCTGAACATCACTACAACCGATAATCGTCAACCACGGGTCTATTATCACTGCAAAAACACAATAAGCTAAATTCAGAAAGAAGAGGAGCTACACATGAGACGGTGCCCTGCTGCAGTTACAAAACTCCAGTGGCGTGAAACTCAGGGTACATCACAATGAAATAACAAATCCGCTGGAATCTAGCACGTAACTGAAACCTATATCCGTTTCAGAACCTTCTCGGCAGCCTCGATGGTTTTCTCAATATCCTGGGAGGTGTGTGCCAAGCTGGTGAAACCCGCCTCGAACTGGGATGGTGCCAGGTACACGCCCTCTTCCAACATGCCCCGGTAGAACCTTCCAAACTTCTCGGTGTCGCTCTTCTTGGCATCCGCAAAGTTGTGAACTGGTCCGCCGGTGAAGAATACGCCAAACATTCCTCTGACGTGTCCTCCACACATCTCATGCCCTGTTTTGGCACCAGCATCCAGTATCCCACGGACGAGGTCACCAGTGATCTTGTCCAAGTATTCATAAGTGCCAGGCTCTGTCAGACGCTTGAGAGTGTGAATTCCAGCAGTCATGGCAAGTGGGTTCCCACTGAGAGTTCCTGCCTGGTACATTGGACCTGCTGGGGCAACCATCTCCATGATCTCCCTCCTTGCACCATAAGCACCAACAGGGAGACCACCGCCGATAACCTTACCCATGGTTGTCACGTCAGGTGTGATCCCAAAGTACTCTTGAGCCCCACCATAAGCCAAACGGAAACCGGTCATCACTTCATCAAAGACCAGCAGTGCACCATTCTGTTTGGTCAAGTCGCGGAGGGCATTGAGGAAACCAGGTTGTGGTGGAATGAAGCCAGCATTGCCAACAACTGGCTCAAGGAAGACTGCAGCAATCTCCCCTTTGTTTTCCTCGAACAGTTTCTTCACTGCTTCAGCATCATTATATGGTGCTGTTAGAGTCTCATAGGTGGCTCCCTTGGGGACTCCAGGGGAATCTGGGAGACCAAGGGTAGCAACACCACTGCCAGCTTTGACAAGGAAGGAATCAGCATGGCCATGGTAGCAGCCTTCAAATTTAATAATCTTCTCCCGTCCAGTGAACGCACGCACAAGGCGGAGCGCTCCCATGCAGGCTTCTGTTCCTGAATTGACAAAGCGGACCATTTCGACACTTGGTACAGCAGAAATGACCATCTCAGCCAATATATTCTCCAGCAGACATGGAGCACCAAAGCTAGTTCCTTTCTTTAGAGTTTCAATCAATGCGGCATTCACCTAAATCAAACAACAAGATATAAGTATGATGATTTCGATTTAGCTTTGTCAATTCTCAAGCCAGCTTATATGGAATATTACTGAATCAAGCATAGTGCGGTTAAAAAATCACATTATAAGTTGACCAATATTTGAATGTGAAGTAAAGTTGCAATGTTTCACCAGTTTGATTTACAAAAATCTGACTACGAAAATTTTTACGACACATGTAAAGCTTCAGAAAATTTAGTATAATCATAAATGGGATGGAGATTAGTCACATTAACACAATTAAGTATTATAGCAAATAGAAGCAAGCTTTTCTGTTGTATAAAAACACACTCTTGCACAGGGAGTACAGAAGCAAACCCACAGATTAACTAACAAGAAATGTGATGAAATATTTTATACATTTCACATAACACAGTTACAAGATTATCAATGCCGTACCTCATCATCTGCATGACCGATGATTGCAGGACCCCAGGAACCAACATAATCAATATATTCATTCCCATCCACATCCCACATACGAGAACCCTTTACAGAGTCGAAAACGATAGGCTGCCCGCCAACAGATTTGAAGGCGCGGACTGGCGAATTAACACCTCCGGGCATCAACTCCTGTGAAACAGTGAAACTTCAATTAATAAAACACTAAAACATCAGGAATGAAAAAAAACATTGACAGCCAAAAATTGACTGAGATATCAAATGTTGAAAAATACTAATACTGCTCTTCGTGATGATAGATAGACTCCACCATTTCATGATAATTTTGTATCCAATCTATCAGTGCAGTTTAACAGCTACAGATCCCAGATCTAAATCATGACCCGAGAGGAGTGGCTAATAACCGTGCAAACTATACTACTATTTAGACAGCTTTGACACATTAGAGTAATGGGTGCTGCACCTAAGCAATCCATCCCAGTGAGATTTCTCATGTGCCAATTTGGTTCAGGAGCGCAGTTGACCAAAAGCTCACAATGTCGGCCCCATCCAGACCTTTCCCAGGCTCCCAGCCCCCGGTTTCCATGTTTTTTTTTTTCTCGAATACGCAAGAGGTCCGCGTATCTTTGTATTAAAGAAGGGGAATTTAATTTCGTACAACGCACCGTCCGTCAGGAGGTCCATCTTTGACGTTGCGTTACCGGCAAACCATTAGCGGAAATAAATAAAAAGGTAAAGACAAGAAAACTAGACCAATCGGCCATAAATTCCACAGGCGAACCATTCCCCAAGCCGGCCCGCAAGCGCACGTCTCTTTCTCCAGAATTCACACCTCAACAGGCCACAAGGCTCTCTCTCAAACGAAAGGAAACCCTGGCAGACGGCATTAAGGATGCCGCCGAGCGAAGGAATCGGAGAGGGCGGTACCTTGGCGGCGTTGAAGATCTCCTCGGACTTCTGCACCGTGTACGCCTTCTCGCCCTTCTCGACGGATATCGCGGCCCGCACCACCGACGGCCGCGCGCGGCGCCCGGTCACCGCCCTCCTCGGCGCGGCCGGACGGGCCGAGATCCCGGACGCCACTGCGGCGGCGGCGGCTGCAGCTGCTCCGGCCATGTGCTCGTGCTGGGCTTTCCCTCTCGCGCGAGGTCGGAGACTCGGAGGAGGTGGAGAAGCAGCAGATGAGGAGAGGGATAAGAAATTCTGGAGGGGTTTGGTGCGATTGGGTCTTAAAAGCTCACGCGGGCCCACCAAACACACGACCGTGTCTCCGTTTTTTCTTTTCCTTTCGACGGCAGAATTTTTGTCAGTCTGCCTGGGCCAAAAGTTTGTCCCACGTCGATTTGATAGAGGTATTGGGCTTAGATGGAGCCCGCTAGCGACGAGTTAGTTACTGTACAATATACTGTATACGAGAGTACTGTTGAAATTCTGCACTGCTCTGTTAAGCCCCCATAGCTTTCGTTTCTTGTCAAGGAAAATGGAAAGAAGTAAAATCACCATCCATCACATGTTCAATCAGACAATCACCACGCATCACATGTTCTGCTTAACATTCGAACCAACGGATTCCATTAACCGGTGGTCGAAGGCTTACAGCCAAGGAGAGGGTTCCTCTGCCGTTCACCCTCTGCAGTTGAGTCTCTGACTGGTGGAACCCATCATTGTGGGGCCCACACGGCAGTGACTCAACAGCAGAGACGTCAACTGCAGAGGATCTCATTCCACAGCGAAACCAGGGGCGCTAGTTAGGTGCGGCTGAACCAAATAGTAATACTGGACAAAATATGCTCAGATCGTTGCAAGATCCTGCAGGACACTTGCAAGTCCTTAATATCTGTGTTCAATAGATGTTTTTTTTTTCAGGACTTCAGGAGGAACTAAACTGCATTTTTAATGGAAATTAGAATTGAATATATAGAATAATTCATAAAGCCTTTTTCTCAAACGAGGCACGGAGGAATAGAAAGCCGTCAAATATAATTTATTGCAGTTAATCGAGCTACTGTATGTCAAAGCAGAAGTGTCTGCGCCCTTTCCTTGATTATTGTCCAACAACAACCGGAAAGCTCATAGAACAAACGAAGAAACAACAAACTGACTTTAGGCCGTGTTTAGTTCCTCTCTTTTCACGAAAAGTTATCCATCCTAGAAAACCGTGTCAGTCTATCTCTATGCACACTTCCCTAGCAACAGTACTTTTCACCCCTCTCTTCCAACTAACCACCCCCTTAAAATAACAGGAGACTGGACATGGCTTCTGACCTTTTGACATTTAACAGAAAAGAGCTTAGAAGACTAGCATGTGTGAACATGAAACGAAGCCAAGCAGGCGTAAGAAAGCGCGCACCTTCATCCATTCGGTACGTTAATCCACTGTGCTGAGACTTGTGTGCACCTGATGATTCAGTCAATGATGCTAGGTGGTGAGGAGCAGAAGATGGAGCTGCTTTTCAAGATTTTCCATCCAATACTGGCCCTGCATGGTTGACTAGTGACAGTAGAAGGATATACAGTCCAACATGTTCCTTTCATTAGTCTTTCCAGGAAGTTGCCAGGATTGATTCCTTAGCTTGAGTTCATATGAGGAAGCACAATTGTTCACTTCAGTGCTTGTCTGCATAAGTCGTCAACGACACTCGTGGTTACAGTGCTTCATAAACAATATCAGAGCGAAATATATATATCAAACTACTCAAATGAACTACACTAAGTCATAAAAACACATGTCTGCATGGATCATTTTTATGAAATAAACTGTGCCTAGATGTCGCAGTTGAATTGAGTGCAATATTAACGCTTTCTAGAACCTAGTGCCAGCTGTTGCAGTAGCATGACAAAGCAATACTGTCATATTTCTATTGCTTAAATTCTACTGGCAGCATGAGCAACGACTTCAGGGTCAATGGTAGAGAAATAAGTGTGCCCTCAGGAAGCCCCCTCCCTCACCAGTGTTCCCCATTTGCATCGCTAGGAGAGAGACAGTAGGCAACCAAAGAGGGAAAAAATTATGCCGATCGGAGAAGCTGTGTTGTCTGCCTTCATGCAGGTACTTTTTGATAAAGTGATCTCAGCTGCTATTGGTGAGCTGAAATTCCCTCCAGACGTCACAGAGAAGCTGCAGAAACTATCCAGCAGCCTGTCAACAATTCAAGCTCATGTTGAAGATGCCGAGGAGCGGCAACTGAAGGATAAGGCCGCACGCAGCTGGCTTGCCAAGCTCAAGGAAGTCGCATATGAGATGGATGACCTGCTTGATGAATATGCAGCTGAGGCCCTCCGGTCCAAACTAGAAGGTCCGTCCAAACATGGCCATCTGAAGAAGGTCAGGAGCTGTCTCTGCTGCTTTTGGTTGGACAATTGTTTATTTAACCATAAGATAGTGCAGAAAATAAGGAAGATCGAGGAGACGCTTGACAGGCTTGTCAAAGAAAGGCAGATTTTTGGTTCAATCATGATCAGTGGGACTGAAAGGCAGGAGATAAAAGAAAGGCCCAAAACAAGTTCACTGATTGATGACTCCAGTGTGTTTGGAAGAGAAGAAGATAAACAGACCATCGTGAAGTTATTGCTGACTCCTAATAACTCCAACCATTCCAACCTTTCAATTCTTCCCATAGTGGGTATGGGGGGATTAGGAAAGACCACTTTAACACAGCTTGTCTACAATGATGCAAGAGTAAAGGAGCACTTCCATTTAAGGGTGTGGCTGTGTGTTTCTGAAAATTTTGATGAGATGAAGCTTACGAAGGAAACCATTGAATCAGTTGCAAGTGGGTTCTCATCGGCCACAACAAACATGAACTTGCTTCAAGAAGACCTCTCAACAAAGCTGCAAGGTAAAAGATTTCTTCTAGTCCTTGATGATTTATGGAATGAGGACCCTGAAAAATGGGACAGGTATCGGCGTGCTCTAGTTTCTGGAGAAAAGGGAAGCAGGATTGTAGTCACCACAAGAAACAAAAATGTGGGGAAACTAATGGGCGGGATGACTCCATACCATCTAGAGCAGCTATCAGACAATGATTGCTGGCAGCTATTCAAGAAACATGCATTTGTTGATGGTGACTCCAGTGCACACCCGAAATTGGAAACAATAGGCAAGGACATTGTGAAGAAGTTGAAAGGCCTGCCACTAGCTGCAAAAGCAATTGGCAGTTTACTATGTACTAGGGACACTGAAGATGATTGGAAAAGCATATTAAAGAGTGAAATATGGGAACTACCATCAGATATGAACAATATATTGCCAGCTCTCAGATTGAGTTACCGTCATTTGCCTGCCATACTGAAGCAATGTTTTGCATTTTGTTCAGTCTTCCCTAAAGATTATGTGTTTGAGAGAGGAAGATTGGTTCAGATCTGGATGGCCCTTGGGTTCATTCAGCCTCAAGGAAGAAGAAGGATGGAAGATATTGGGAGTAGCTATTTTGATGAATTAGTAAGCAGGTCCTTCTTCCAACACCATAAAGATGGATATGTGATGCATGATGCCATGCATGACCTAGCCCAGTCTGTCTCCATTGATGAATGCATAAGGCTGGATGACCCTCCAAAAAGCCCAGTAAGAAGTTCTAGGCATCTATCATTCTCCTGTGACAATAAAAGCTGTACTTCATTTGGAGATTTTCCTCAATTTAAAAGAGCTCGCACACTACTACTGCTAAATGGATATAAATCAATGACAAGTTCTATCCCCAAAGATATGTTTTGCAAGCTAAAATACCTCCACGTGCTTGAATTGCACCGACGAGACGTTACTGAGCTGCCAGAGTCTGTTGGAAATTTAAAAATGCTTCGATATTTGAACCTTTCAGGCACTGGCATAACAAGGCTGCCCTCATCCATTGGTAGACTCTTCAGCTTGCAAACACTAAAGTTGCAACACTGCCATGTATTAGATTACCTCCCAGAGAGCATAACCAATCTTGTAAATCTGCGATACCTAGAAGCAAGAACAGAATTGATTTCTGGCATAGCTGGAATAGGGAACTTGACTTGCCTTCAACATTTGGAAGAATTTGTTGTCCGTAAAGACAAAGGATACAAGATCAGTGAATTGAAGGAGATGCAGGGGATCACAGGACATATTTGCATTAAGAATCTCGAGAATGTGGCTAGTGCGGAAGAGGCAAATGAAGCTTCACTAAGCAAGAAGACAAACATCAACACTTTGCATCTTGTATGGTCCAATAGGAGGCGCTTAACTTCAAAGAAAGCAGATAAAGATATGCAGATACTTGAATGCCTCCAACCACATCATGAACTCAGTGAGCTTACAGTCAAGGCCTTTGCAGGCTTCTACTTTCCAAGTTGGTTAAGTAGACTAACTCACTTGCAAACCATCCACCTGTCTGACTGCACAAACTGTTCAGTTCTACCAGCGCTTGGAGTCCTGCCCCTACTCAAATTCTTAGATATTGAGGGCTTCCATGGCATTATTCAGATCAACCAAGAGTTCTCAGGAACCAGTGGAGTTAAGGGGTTTCCATCACTGAAGGAACTCATATTTGAAGACATGTCTAATCTAAAAACGTGGGCTTCTGTACAAGACGGTCAGTTGCTTCCATCACTCACAGAACTTGCGGTGATTGACTGCCAGCTACTAGCGGAATTCCCATCTTTCCCATCATCAGTAGTGAAGCTCAAAATTTCTGAAACAGGATTCACTATTCTTCCAGAAATACACACTCCAAGCTCTCAATTTCCATCATCATTGGCATGCCTACAGATTCACAAGTGCCCAAACCTTACATCCTTAGAGCATGGATTACTTTGCCAGAAATTATTGGCACTCCAGCAATTAACCATCACGGGCTGTCCAGAATTAACTGACCTACCAGTTGAAGGATTCAGAGGCCTGACTGCTCTTAAGAGTATTCATATTTATGATTGTCCAAAGTTGGAACCATGCCGACAGCATGGCTTGCTGCCCTTCATACTTGAAGATCTACGCATCAGTTCATGCTCCAATCTAATTAATCCTCTTCTTCAAGAGATTGATGAGATCACCTCATTGACAAATCTAGCCATCACTGATTGTGCCAGCCTTCACTATTTTCCAGTAAAGCTCCCTGGCACTCTGCAAAAGTTGGAGATATTCCACTGCAGCAATCTGAAATGCTTGCCTCCTGGGCTAGAAGAAGCATTGTGTTTAACAGCTATGACCATTTTGAAATGTCCTCTTATACCATGCTTGCCAGAACATGCCCTCCCAGAATCGCTGAAAGAATTGTACATCAAAGAATGCCCGCTGCTAACAGAGAGTTGCCAGGGAGAAGATTGGCACAAAATTGCTCATGTACCAATAATAGAGATTGAAGATGATAGTACAATGGCTGACTGGAGCATAAGGAGAAGATTGTCCTGAAAGCATCATGACAACACAACTGAGGTAGAACTAAATGGATCTTCTGCTTCTGTTCCATACATATAACAGCGAACTCAAACCTATTCTTGGCAGACGCTTACATGCTCTGTTTTTCATCCATTTTGCATGTTAGCACATACTTAGGCTTGATGTAAGCCACAAGCATTAAGTAAAATTCTATAAACCTGTATCAGCAGCAATGTAGAACATGCAAGAACAAGACACTGGAGAAGTAGCCATTTACAAATAAGAAAACTAAAATGAACCAATAAAGCACAACGTTGTTATCACTACTATAACAAAATCCTAATGTTTAATGCTTCTGAAAATTACCCTGGTTGGCAATTGTTTACTTCAGATCACCAACCATGGCCAAATTATATATTCTCAGGAAATAAAATTAAGTTTTTAACTGTGTCATGAGCAAGTTGTTCATGTGTGCATGCATAGAAACACGTCTACAGAATATACTGTCCAGGGTACTAACATATTTGTCAAAATATTGATGACATGAACTTAAAAAAAAAGAGAATATTGATGACGGTATCCCATACTTGAGTATTGAAGCTATTGCAGCTCTCTGTTGAATATGTAAGATCCGTCTAAAATGGATTTAGATTTCTCATTTGTATACCTTCTCTTCTTTATTCACCAATATTCTTAGATTAAATTTGCACTACATATATTTTACCACACTATTCTAATTTCAGGGGGGTAGTGAATTTTCACCTATAATCTGAAGAGAGAAAACAAAGGCTATGTGCTCGTGATCATTCCTGGGGGGTGGCAGCCAGTAGCGCAACAAAAAATTCCACCGCTCGGAGGAAGCCAATGGAGATCAGGGCTTCTCTCTACGAATCAGCAAGCTGCGAATCAAGCAGACGAACTCACCCGTCTCCAAAGAGAAAGCCGCGTTCCAGACCGGCCGCACTTCTTCCTCTCCCGTCCTCCCCAGCTTGTGGCGGCGGCGATCGGCCGGAGGCGCGCGCCAAAGCGGCTGCGGGCCGGAGGTGTTTGATGGGCATCGCCGCACCTGGGGAGTATGGCTGCTCTTCTCATCGTGGAAGGTGGTCTGGTTGCTGGTGCGCCGCCGCCGCCGGTGGCCCCTCGGTGCCGACGACTGGCGACACGCGAAGATTGGCCCATCGACTGGACAATATGGGCCGAGATTAGTTGGTCCTCCCAATCTGCTCAAGATGTGGCCCATCAAGTCAGACAGCATGACCTGAGACTTCTAGATGCGGACATGAACCCTAAGATCTCGGACTTCGGTTTGACCAAGTTGTTTAAGATCGAATCGAGCGTAGCAAACACAAGGCATATTGCTGGGACATTAGTAAGTTTGGCGTATCCATGTTCTTTTTCTTATAAATTTCTTCAGACGTGCTACGTTTCTTCTAATTTCCAATAGCAAAGGCACTGCACCATCTGTACTTCCTGACATGTCGTGTCCCCGAGATGCAGCGGATACATGGCGCCAGAGTACGCCTCTCGTGGCATCTTCTCTACCAAGTCAGATGTTTTCAGCTACGGAGTTCTTGTCCTAGAGATCGTCACCGGCCGGCCAGCCTCTGAAGATCTGCTAAGCTTGGTAAGTAAACCTTCAAATCAGAGCAGCAGAGCACACATGAGCACATGACTATTTATAACTTGCAATAGTGAGCTAATCTTGATCATGTATGGGCGGCGCGCACGGGGCAGGTTTGGAGGCACTGGAGCCTCGGTAGCGTGACGCAACTGCTCGAAGAGTACCCGGTCGATGAGCCGGGTAACAAGCAGGACATGTTGAGGTGCATCCACATCGGGTTGCTCTGCGTGCAGGAGGATCCTCAACTCCGACCCCGCATGGCGTCCGTGCTCCTCATGCTCGACTGTGATCCCTGAACATGGAGACGGGCCGAGGGCGGCTGCTCCGGAGCCGTCGATCAATGAAGCTTCTGTCTCTGACTTGGAGCCGCGTTGATTGTAGTTGGGATTTCTGTGAGTGCTGCCTTTTCTCATTGAATTTGCAGTACGTGGTATTGGGATCTCTGTGGGAAGGGTGCAGTGTGCGCACTTGCCATGCTCACTGTCTTTGTTATGAAAACATGTTTGGCAAACGTTGCAAGCTGATCTTGGTCACATTTTACTTCTAAGTGGGTTTTGCTAGCATCATCGCAGTATGCAACATTGGCATGTTCAAATATACTTCCCGTCAAAAAGGTATAATATGTCCTTTTTCCTATTTCCAACTAGTTCAATTTGCGAGGTTGGTCGTATTTGGTCAAAGTTCAAACTTTGTGAGTAGTATATGTTCGCAGCTCGCCTTCTCAAGTGGTAGCACACAAGGCTCAGAACGAAGCAGCATCAGCACTCGCGGTGTGTAGCAGCCGCGCCTTCCCCGGCCGGGAGCCATGCACCACCGCCTTCTCCCCATCCTCCTCCTCTGCTCGTGTCTCCTCACCATGGCAGCCAACGCCGAGGACCCATTCTACACCGTCTGCCCGAGCAACACCAACTACACCCGCGGCGGCGCGTTCGAGGCCAACCTCGACGCGCTCCTCTCCTCCCTCCCCGCCGCCGCCGCCGCCGCGTCGTCGCCCACGGGGTTCGCCACGAACACCACCGGCGCCTCCCCCAACCAGGCGTTCGGCCTCGCGCAGTGCCGCGCCGACGTCAACGCGTCGGACTGCCTCGCGTGCCTCGACGGCTCGAGCCGGGACATGGCCACCAAGTGCCCCGGCCAGAAAAGCGCCACGCTCATCTACGACAAGTGCCTGCTCCGGCACTCCAACGCGAGCTTCTTCGGCGCCGCCGGCATGTCGGTGGTGGTCTGGTTGTGCAACGGGCAGAACGCAACGCAGCAGGAGCAGTTCAAGGCGCGGCTAGGCGAGCTCATGGGCAACGTCACGGCGCGGGCGGCGTACGCGTCGCCGCGGATGTTCGCGGTCGGCGAGAGCGGCCTCACGCCGTTCGTGAGCATCTACGGCATGGCGCACTGCACGCGCGACCTCGCCGGCTTCGACTGCAACCGCTGCCTCGCCGGCGCCGTCGCGTACATCCCGAGCTTGTGCAACGCCAGGCAGGGCGGCCGCATCGTGTACCCGAGCTGCTCCATCCGGTATGAGCTGTACCCGTTCTACGACGTCCTGGCCGCCGAGGCGGCGATGTCGCCGGCGCCGGCGCCGGGAGGCGGGCCCGCGGTCAACGGCGGCGACGACTCTGGCCGAGGAAGCAACGGTGAGTGAGTCTGCTTGGTCCCCTCGCGGTGACCGCTGACCGGGCCTCCAGTCCCGTCCGTTTCCTAACGCGTTTCCCAGTTGACGCTAGTGCCATTAACGTGTCCAATAGTCTCTGCCTTTTGGACTTTTGGATTCAACCTCAACCTCACGTCTTCGCTTGACAAACGACAATGCTGACGCCCACCCAGGTACTACGGCGTATTCGCTTCGAACCTAACCGATCGGTTCCTCACTTCATTAGTAAATTCGGTTCTCAGAAAATGAGAACCGTTTGGTTTTTTAGAGTGACAACTCACGAATTTCGGTTCGGTTTTTACTCGAGGGAACCGAAGTTTTTTGGGATTCAGAAAAAAGGGGCGACGGGGCTGCTGCGCTGGGCGGCGCCGCGCCAGCGGTGGGCGCACTGGGGCGCTGGCCTGCTGCGCCGGGCCTGGGGGCGGGGAAGGCGGCAGCCGACGGAGTGGGCGGGGGAGGTGGCGGGCGACAGAGTGGGCGGGGGAGGCGGCGACCGGTGGAGTGAGCGGGGGAGGCGGCGATCGGCGGAGTGGAAGGAGGGCGCCGGCCATTGGGGAGAGGGAGCGCCCGATAGAGGAGGGAGCGCCGGAGAGGGCGTCGGCCGTCGGCGGGAGGAGAGAGGGCGTCGTCACCAGGGCTCGCGGGAAAGCGGGAGGGCGTGGATCTAGGCGGTGGCCGACGCCCGACGGGGGCAGGGGAGGGCACGATGGCTGGCGGAGAGCGAGAGGGCGCGATTGGGAGGGGAGGGAGGCGCGACTGCGCGGGTGGGAGGTTGGAGGCGGCCGGGTAGAGGGAGGGAGGCGGCCGAGTGGGAGGATGGGCTCTGATGGGCTAAATGTTTGCTACTTGGGCTGTTGATAGGCTAACTTTGGTTCTCTCGGTTTGCTGAGAACCGAACCGAAGTAACAAGAGAAATTTGGTTCTGAAGGAACAGGAACCGAACTGGAAACCGAATTGCTCAGCTCCGGTTCTTTCGGTTCTTGGTTTTTTTTCCTAAGACGACGCCCAGGGGTGGATCTACCGTGGGGGCAGGGGCCTAGGGGAAGATAAGCACCCTTTATTAAAGTCCTAGATCCGGCACTGCTGATGCCGAAATATATATTTTTTTAACAAAACGCAAGGATAAATTGTATCCATGTTTTCCCCCAAACATGACTACGTACGTGAGCTTTGCCTTTCACTCAATTGAACGCGTTGCGTCGTAGTAGCAGTGTGCATGTCAATTTCAGATTAGGACGGTGGCTCTGTCTGACTGATATACTGTCAAAAGGCAGAAATGTCTTCTGTTCTAAATTTTCAACGATGGATGACGCAGGAAGCGATCACACTGTCAGGACGGCTCTCCTCGTGTCGATTCCTGTTGCTGTTGCTCTGGTGGTGGTGCTGCTAGTTGCTGCCATTCTCTGCAAGAGGAACAGAAAGGCACACAAGCATGTGCAGATCGCAAGCGCCAGTAAGTTCTGAAAATATCTGGCAAACACTTCATGTAACGTTCATACGAGAATCTTTATTGTTCTTGAGCAGGATATGCAGATTACGAACAGATGAGAAGCTCGGAGTCTCTGCTGTATGATTTGAGCACGCTCCGAGCTGCCACCAACAATTTTTCAGAAGAAAACAAGCTGGGCGAAGGCGGGTTTGGGCCTGTCTACAAGGTAAGAAACTTATTTATACCTGCTAACTGAAAATCAATCCGAGAAAACTGACAGGCGTACCTTATCAATCTTCCACATGCACGAATAATCGACACTCTGGTCTCAATGTTCTTCAGGGTACGCTGCAAGACGGCCAGGACATTGCAGTGAAGAGACTGTCTGCAACTTCGCAGCAAGGGCAGGTGGAGATGAAGAACGAGGTTTTCCTGTTGGCAAAGCTCCAGCACAGAAACTTGGTGCGACTGCTTGGCTGCTGCATGGAGGAACACGAGAGGCTCCTCGTCTACGAGTTCCTCACCAACAACAGCCTCGACAAGATCCTTTTCGGTGCTACATTCAGACAAGCATGCATAATGCTACTACTGTCATTTCGCTGCAGATCTCCATGACATTCCGTTTGCTAACAATTTCAGTAAATTGAACTCGCAGGCCCTGCACGGCAGCAAGAGCTGGGCTGGGGACCGAGGCACAAGATCGTCGAGGGGATCAGCCGAGGGCTTCTGTACCTCCACGAGGACTCGAGGCTGACCATCATCCACCGCGATCTCAAGGCGAGCAACATCTTGCTGGATGCGGACATGAACCCCAAGATCTCCGACTTCGGCTTGGCCAAGCTGTTCAACATCGAGTCAAGCGTGGGGAACACCAGCCACATTGCCGGGACCTAGTAAGCAGTTAGCCATCAGCATCACAAGCATGGGTGCAGTAGCACAATAATTAATATGTGTTCATAATCTGACATTGTCCGTGCCTTGGGAACGCAGCGGATACATGGCACCGGAGTACGCGCTGCACGGCATCTTCTCGGCGAAATCAGACGTTTTCAGCTACGGCGTCCTCGTCCTGGAGATCGTCACCGGCCGGCGCAACACCTTCACGCACGCGTCCGGACCCTCTGAAGATTTGCTCACCTATGTAATATGATGAACCCTCGAACGCATCCCTTTTACTCTCATCATGCTCATGCATCAATTAAGACTTTACCTTCTTCTAGATTAATGGACGACTAATTAATTCTTGACATGCATGTGGACAGGTTTGGAGGCACTGGAGCCGCGGGAACGTTCAGGCGCTGCTGGAGGGGTGCCCCGGCGAGGGTCGCCGGCCTCAGGAGATGCTGAGGTGCATCCACGTGGGCCTGCTCTGCGTGCAGGAGGACCCGCAGCTCCGGCCGGGGATGGCGTCCGTCGTCGTCATGCTCAACAGCCGCTCCATCACGCTGCCGGCGCCCGACGCGCCGGCGTTCGCGTTGCCGGGACGCGCCGTGAGGGACGCGGATCGCGAGGGTCAGAGGGTGGCCTCGCGGCGGGAACACTCCTTCAATGACGTTTCCGTTTCTGACTTGGAGCCGCGTTGAAAGGTCTCAGTCAGCATGCAGTCAGCGGTATGGACGAAGTCGATCGACCAACGAAAAGTGTTTTCTACTGGGCTCGATTTTTTTCATCTAGTTTTGAAATACGCCAGGATTAGTGTTTATGTTGTTTTTAAGCAGGTACTATCGTCCAATGTGACCTGATTATTTTGTGGAAATCTTACAACTCCCCTCTTTTTTGTGGTCTTGATTTTTCGAAAATCGAGGAGCAATAAATTCTTGGAAGATCAAGTTGCTTTTTGACTTCACAAAACAAAAGATCGACCGAGTAGTGTGAAACCCATTCTCTGTACAAGGCAGAACAAAATGTCCAGGGTGATCCAATACAAAGAGCAGGGCCTGTTTAGATGTTTGGCGAATTTTTTTTGAGTATGTTCCCTCACATGCATGACATATTAAATGTAGTCGAAAAAATAACCCATTATGTGGATGGAGTGTACTTCGCGAGACGAATCTAACGAGCGTAGCTAGGTCGTGATTAGACAATAAATTGCTACAGTAAACATGTGCTAATTACGGATTAATTAGACTCATTAGGTTCGTCTTGCGATTTACTGACAGAATCTGTAATTAGTTTTGTAATTAGTCTATATTTAATACTTTAAATGTGTGCCCGACATACTCGAAAAAAATTTCGCGAAACATCTAAAGACGGCCATGCCTCGTCTTATCAAGCTTCAATTTTTGACTTATCGACGCCAGCACCGTCTCTTCAGATTGAGCAATGAGCACCTGACTCTGAATTTGAGAAACACCGGACTCAACTTTTCTAAAGAGGGTTTTTTAATATATGCCATTGCAATTTTCACGGATTGGAGATCTGCCATTAAAATTCGTCTATTCACAACCATGTCATTACAATTCACTCTTTGTCTGAGACATGTTGTTACTTACCCCTTCGATATGTTTCTCAAACATCTTCTTCCTCCAGCCACATGGTCACACAGACCTTCACTTTCGGCCGCGCAACGTCGCCGCCCACCGCGGCGCTCTGTCCCGCACGTGTGCCGCCGCGCTCTGTCCCGACCCCGTGTGGTGGTGCTACAACAGCGTGACGGCCCTTGCGCACACTCGCCGTCCATGGCGCGGCTGCTTCCTCGTCCATCGGCGGCGCATCAGCACACGAGCGGGCACGAGGGCGGCTTGACTGGCCCAACGCTCCCGCTCGCCAACACTTTTGCTCGGCGGCGGCTCCTACGTGTAGTGCTAGTGACGGCGTCGACCATTGCCAGCGGCGAGGCGCATCCAAGGGCTTCAGCGAGGCTGCCGCGCGTGGAGGACCTGCCAGGGGAGGAAGGAGAGATGATCGGGTTGAGAAAGGAGGAAGAAGATAAGGGGCATTTTGGTCTAAATATTTCGAGAAACGTATCGAAGGGGTAAGTAATGCATATCTCAGACGAAGAGTGAATTGTAATGGCACGGTTGTGAATAGACAAATTTAATGGCAGATCTCCAATCCGTGAAAATTGCAATGGCATACTCCCTCCGTAAAAAAAAAAACAAGTCGTTTTGTGATTCAAAATTTGTCTCATAAAACAAGTTACTTGTTTTACCCGATTCTGTAGGTTTGCATGTGCATGCATGCAATAGTCGGTTAGCATCAAATCTGGCTAATCTGGCTAAAAGATAAGGGATCATTTTACTTTTTTGACGGAGAGAGAATATAAAAAAACCTTTTAAAAAAGGATTAAGTCCTTTTGACCTCCCTCATGTATAGCTCGAGTTCGGTTTTCCCCCTCCCTGTCCAAAACCAGGCATTTGAGGCCCCTCATCTCTCGAATCCGGTCGTTTCTCCTCCCTGGGTGGTTTTGTTGCTACAGTAACAGTGAGCCCCACATGTCAGTGAGAGCCTAATTCTCCCCTTCCTCCTCTGGTTGGTGGCCTGCCACCTTGCCCGCCGGAGCTACCCGCCCCTGTGCTCCTTGGAACAGGCCGCCGCCGCGCTCGCCTGAGACGCCTGTCCCCACCTCCCTGGAGCCGCCCGCCGCCGGGCTTGCCAAAGCCGCCAGTGCGCGGAGGAGGGCACCTCGGGCGACGGCGACCTTGGGTAGGGCACAACGGCGAGCTGCTCCGGCACACCCCTGTCGAGCGCAGCTGTGGAGGAGGGCACCTTGGCCCACGGCTAGCTTGAACTTGGGCCGGCGGCGAGCTGCTCCGGCGCATCCCCGTCGAGCATGCCCCCTGCTCGCCCGTGATGCACGACGGACCCCTGCCGTGCTCGGCCTCCGCTAATCCGGCTGACCCTAGTCCGCTTGACCCTCCCCGCGGCGCCGCCCATCGCGCCATCTTCCACGTGTCGGTGACTCCAGCGAGCCGAGAGGGCGGGCGGATCCGATGAGGGCGGAAGCAGGTGGCTCTGCCGAGTGTGGCGGCGGCCACCATAGGAGGAAGAGGAGGAAGGGGAGAACTGGGCTCCCACTGACATATAGGGTCCACGGCTACTGTAACAACAAAAACCACCCAGGGAGGAGAAACGACCGGATTCAAGAGATGGGGGCCTCGAATGCCCGGTTTTAGATAGGGAGGGGAAAAACCGAACTCGGGCTATACATGAGGGGGGTCAAAAGGACTTAATCCTTTAAAAAATGAACCGGTCTGTAACAACGGCGGATACAGGCTACAGGGTGGGCCGCGGCCCCTCGAAATAATCAGGCCCAACCCACGTCCGGCCATCGTCCGTCCGCAGGCGCCCGCCCCAGCCTCCTCCTAGGCTACGCAGTCTCACACAGTCACACACCCCGCCGGTCGAGTAACGTTTGGGCGGGACTTGGGGGAAGAAAGGGCGAGATTCCCGCGACATTACGACGTGGGTTTTGTGCCCGTGCTCCACCCGCCGCGAGGACTTCGCCGCTGCCGCCAGCGTCAGGTCTCTCTTTCTCCCCCGTTAAGGTACGTTCCGGTTCTGAATCGCTCGTGTGCTATTGGCGTTCCGAATCGCTCGTGGTTTCAGAGGTTTCTTGGGTACGCTTTGCCTCCACCAGCAGAAGTGATTTGGGTAAGGTGACTCCTGTTTGAGATTAGGGATTTAGGGCTCATGGCTCATTTTAAGGTCTAATGATAGGTAGACGGCTCGCATTCCAGTTATTTCCTTTGTTTTTTTTTCTGTTCGTTCAAAAAAAAGTCCTTTGGTTTCCTGAAGGCCCATTTCTGTAACCGTTGTTCGTACTATGAACAAAGCAAGTAAAAAACAAAAATCATGGTTTTATGCAAAGACTTCTTTTTAGAAATATAAATGGATAGAGAAATTCGTGGAAAAAAGAAAGAGGAGCAAGATTGCTGCATCATAGATTCGTTTAGCTAACCTTTGAATTATTCTAAAAAATGAACAAGGCAACAAAAGGAGGTATCTTCAGGGCCTGTTTGATCACTTCATGATTTTGTTACGATGTACCTGCATCAGTTGCAGTCTTTTTGCTAAACAATCGTGAATTACTTTTCAGGACCTAAGCTTCTGAGATGGATAGTGGGGACAGTGATTCTGGAAACTATGATGAGCCCCTGTGGAAACATGTTAATGCATTGGAGGAAATGTGTTCGCTTGAAGAAGAAAGTGTGAAATTCCTATGTGACTATTGCAATCGTGCATTTCTTGGGAGCTATTCTACAGTGGAGGAACATTTGCTCAGAGCTTGTGAGGGGATGACCCCAACTATCCTTGCACAAGTACGGAATGAGTTCTGTGAATCAAAGAAGCCAAATGCAAGAATGAGGTCCGCAAATGTGCCTGTGCCACATTCAGTTGCTTGTAGCTATTATGGTGGCATCCTAGATGCTGGCAAAGCTATGGTTCAGTCAAAGAAAAGGAAGAGGAGCATGGGTGATTTAGATGAGGATTACCTTATGGAAGTTCGAGATCATTTGGATGCCATTATTGCAAGAATGTTCTATTCTTCAGGTTAACATCTTAAACTTTGAATCCCTGTGTTTATGTTGTATGACTTGCCCTTTAGTGGTTGTTTAATTTCATTTGCTGGCCTACCATTCAATGTTGCAAGGAACCCATATTATCTGAGTTCATACGCTTTTGCCACCAGGAAGAACGACATTCCTTTTTGCATGGATGTAGAAAGGGATCGAAATCACTTGTCTTCCCAAATTGCAAGGATGTTCTATTCTTCAGGTTGATATCTCAGCAAAAACTTTCTTTTTTATCTTATGTGGCTTGTCACTCAGTGTAGTTTGCACATGCAGGCTTGCCATTCAATGTTGCAAGGAACCCTTATTTCTGCAGTTCATTCTCCATTGCCTCAATGGTCCACATTCCTGGTTATGTACCTCCTGGGCCCAAGCAGCTGAAGACAACTCTTTTACAACAAGAAAAAACTCATATTGAAGGCATGCTAGAGGCCATCAAGAGTACATGGGGGAAGGGAGGTGTGACTATTGTTGCTGATGGATGGTCAGATGTTGAAAGGCGACCAGTTATCAACATTTTAGCTGTCACTGAAAGTGGACCAGTCTTTTTGGAAGCAATTAACAATGAAGGTGGACTTAAGACTGATTATATCTCAGATAAGCTTATTTCTGCAATTGAAAATGTTGAGGCAGAAAATGTTGTCCAAGTAATCACAGATAATGATCATGTTTGCAGAGCTGCTGGTGCTCTGATTCAAGAAAAATACAGTCACATTCAGTGGACACCAAGCATAGCTCATACTTTAAGTCTTGCCTTGAACAATATTTGTGCTGCTAAGAGTAGCAAAGATGTCAACCTCACAGATTGTCATTGGATTTCAAAAGTTGTAGATGATGCAGCCTTCGTCAAGAATTTCATAATCAATCACACCATGAAGTCATCAATATTTAAAGAGTTTAGTGAGTTGAAGGTGCTTGTTATTGCTGACACGTTTCGCTTCTGAAGTTGTCATGCTAAAGAGATTTCGGTTAATCAAACAATCTTTGCTGAGGATGGTCATCAGTGACCAGTGGTCTGCTTACAGGAAGAGTAACGTAGAACAAGCACACATTGTGAAGATGAAAGTTACCAACGACCTGTGGTGGGATCAAATTGACTACATTCTTGCTTTCACTGAGCCTATCTATTCAATGCTACGCATGGTTGACACTAAAAAGTCGTGTTTTCATTTGATCTACGAAATTTGGGCTGATATGATTGAGAAGGTGAAGGCTGTCATTTATAAGCATGAAGGGAAGACGCCTGAGGAGGAATCAGCATTTTATTCTGTTGTGCATTACATTTTAGTAGAATGGTGGAGCAAGAGCAAAACCCCATTTCACTGTCTAGCGCACATTCTAAATCCGAGGTGAATCCTTGCTAGTAGTTCTAAGGTGTCTTTCTCTTTTTTTTTCAGGCCATGTCTTTAACAGTTTAACCTTTTGCTCCCTTTTGTAGATATTACAGTGTCAATTGGATCGATGAAGATGCTAATCGCGTGCCCCCACATCATGATCTTGCGATGTCTGATACTAGAAATAGCTGCCTGAGGCAATTGTTTCCTATAACAGAGGACTTGAGGACAGTCAGACAACAATATGCAGAGTTTGCTCTTCTGGGGACAAAATATTTCAGCTTGGGTTCCATGGTCGATAGGGACGTACTTGACCCAAAGACATGGTGGGTTACCCATGGAGCTTCAGCATCCAAGTTGCAGACCGTAGCTCTCAAGCTTCTCTCCCAGCCTGCCTCGTCTTCCTGCTATGAGAGGAACTGGAGCACTTATGATTACATGCGGGAGATCATGAAGAGCAAACAACGTTCAAAATGTGCTGAAGATCTGGTGTCCGTGCACACGAATCTGCGCCTCCTATCAAGGACGTCAGAGTATTACCTTACTGATCCATAGTCAAGGCTGTGGGACGTGGGTGGTGATGACTTCATTGGTTGTGTGCTTCAGAGTGCCAACTTCTCGCTTGATGAGCCGGAGTTTGAGCTCACGATGCTTGAAGACGACTGTCGTGGTGGTGGAGAAAATCAAATGGCGATCGAGAAAATGGCCACTTGACTCTTTCTGCTTCGCTGTTGTAGTCTCTTCCTCTTCCTTCCTGTGGTCTGGGTTTACTATGGTTATTATGTTGGTGGCCTTTGGTAGCATGCTATGCATATGCAGAGCTAGGTGTTTTGTATGGAAAGCTTGGCTGCCGTAGATAACTTGAAAAATTGAGCGGCTTTGCTGTTGATTAATGCTGGTGTATTGCATCAGTGGTGCAGAATTCACCTGATCAGTTAGTTGGATGGAATGCATGTTCAACATATATAGGAGGACGCTTCTCTATAATTTCATCCACAAGATCCTTTACATTGCAGATTTCGGAGTCTACAACCATTGTGATAGTAAGGCAAGAAACATCCTTTCCAGGCTCAGCCTATCACTACGGGAGAAAGGACTTTCGATCCCTCTCCCTTAGTGCCGGCTGGGCGGAGCCGGTACTAAAGAGAGCCTTTAGTACCGGCTCTAGACAACAGTAGCGAAAAAGTCAGATTAGTACCGGTCGAGGACACTAGCCGGTACTAACGTGCGTCATTTAGTACCGGCTATTGTTATTGGCCGGTACTAAATGGATGCACCAATTTAGTACCGGTCAAAAACACCAGCCGGTACTAAATAACACACGTTAGTACCGGCTGGTTGCCTCGACCGGTACTAACCTGTCTAAAAAATCAACACTCTTTCTACCGCTAAGTCTTTTATCCCCTCCCTCCTTCCTCTCATCTGTCTTATCTCTTCTTTCTCTCCACCTCTCCTCTCCTCTGCTCCCTTTCTTCTCCACCTTATCCGATTCTCCTGCGAGCAGGCGAGTGGGCCTCCAGGCGGCGCGCAGAGCTGGCTCCCCCGGCGGCGCGCGGCCTGGACCCGGCTGCGTGGGGGGCAGCCCGCGGGGAGGCCGGCCGACGAGCCTGCACGCGGCGCTGGCGGCGGCCTGCATGTGGCGCCCGGCGGCGACCTGCGCGGCGGCCTGCTAGCGGGCCCGCGGGGTGCGGTGGCCGGCTCGCGGGGCGCGGTGGCGGTCTGGGCGCCCCCCTCCCTCGGCCTGGGCGCGCGGCTGCCCCGGCCTTGGCGCTGCCGGCGGCGGCCATGGCGGGCGGTGGCGCCCGGCGTGGAATCCGCCGTTCGCCCGGCCGGCGCGTCTAGGCCGCGCGGGTCAAGGCCGCGACGGCGGCGACGCTCTGGCAGGATTTGAGATTGTTGTGAGAATTTTTGATTCTTGTGATGTTGTTGTTGTGATTGAGAGATTGTGTGATGAAGAGATTGTGTGATTATAAAATGTATTTGTGATGGTGAAATTCTTGTGAGATTGTGTGATTATAAGATTGACATGTGTGTGGGATTGTGATTCTTTGCGCTTGTTAGATTGAAAAAAAGAGAACAGAGAACAAAATAGGAAAAAAGAAAGAAAAGAAAAAAAGAATAGAAATTGAAAACAAAAGCGAATGCGGGAGGCAGGGGTGTTGACGGGGCTATACAGGTTAGTATCGGTCCGTGTTACTAGCCGGTACTAACCTGCGGCACGTTAGTACCGGCTGGCCGTGACCGGTACTAACGTGCGGCACGTTAGTACCGGACCTTTAGTACCGGTCGCAGCGACCGGTACTAACCCGTCCTGTGACCGGTGCTTAAAGGTCAATTTTCATGTAGTGTATATATGCCGATAAGTAGCGATCAAAGAAGTCAGTCAATCAACTACGCTGAGCAAGGGCACGCCGTATCCTTCCCGTCGAAAAGTACAATATGACTCCGACCTATTTGCAACTATATTACTTCATGCTAGAAAGAATGTTGGGTCTTTTTGGTAGAGGGATGTAATGTCTCTGGCACAACAATTTCAGATGATATCTACTTGCAAGGCTAACAAAGGTGACACTGTTTTATTTTGGAAGGATCTTTGGAATGGTTGGATGTTGCAATGGAAATTCCCGCAACTTTTCTCCTTTGCTCTGAAAGAGAACATTTCTGTCCACAAGTTTTTTCAATCTACTTGCAAGGCTAACAAAGGTGACACTGTTTTATTTTGGAAGGATCTTTGGAATGGTTGGATGTTGCAATGAAAATTCCCGCAGCTTTTCTCCTTTGCTCTGAAAGAGAACATTTCTGTCCACAAGTTTTTTCAATCTGATGTTGGTTCACTGTTCTGGTCTCCTTTAACCCAGCAAGCTAGTGTTCAGTTGGGAGAACTCCAACTCCTTCAATCTGCACACACAATCCAGAGATTTATCCTCTGCTGATGAATGGACTTACATTTGGGGCATCAGTGTCTTCTCCAGCAAAGACGCCTGTAATAGTTTGCGTGGGAGTCTGCCGGCATCACCTCTTTTTAAATGGCTTTGAAAATCAAAGGTTCAAAACAAGCATCGTTTCTTCTTTTGGCTACTCCTAAGGGACCGTTTGAACACAAGGAATCTCCTGAAAAGAAAGCGTAAGCATTTAGATGATTACAACTGTGTTCAATGCATTGAGGGTTGGGAGGAGACCTTGCAGCATCTGTTCTTTGAGTGCCCTTTCTCACAAGCTTGCTGGATCTTCTTGGACATTCATTGGGACACTTTGCTTGATCCCCCTTGAGATGATCATTGCTGCTTGTACAACCTTTGGCTCTACTATATTCCGAGAACTGGTGATCATAGCTGCTTGGTCAATTTGGAAACATAGAAATAGCATTGTCTTCGAGGGGGATATCGTGTCTTTTGCTCGCTGGAGGAGAATTTTCACCGAGGAGTTGAATTCGGTTCTGCTTAGAGTAAAACCTTACTTGGGTGGAAAAATTAAACTTTGGATGAGTAGTAACCTTACATGATCTTTCTTCTTTCTTTGGGCTTGAAGCCTTGTAACATGTACATAAACCCTTTTATATATAAAAAATACAGGTAGGGGCCTCCCCTGCTGGTTCGTCTAAAAAAACTATATTACTTCAATTTGCGAGGTAGTCCTATTATTTAATCAAGCTATGTGAGTAGTATATTCGCCATTTAGGCTCAGAAGCAGCATCAGCACTCGCAGCGTGTAGCAGCCGCCTTCCACCAGGAGCCATGCACCGCCTTCTCCCCATCCTCCTCCTCTGCTCGTCCCTCCTCGCAACGGCAGCCAACGCCGACGACACAGTAATCACCTCGTTCTGCCCGAGCAACGCCAACTACACGCGCGGCGGCGCGTTCCAGGCCGGCCTCGACGCCCTCCTCTCCTCCCTCCCGGCCACCGCCGCCGCCGCCGCGTCCATCGGGTTCGCCAGCAACACCACGGGCACCTCCCCCAACCAGGCTTACGGCATCGCGCAGTGCCGCGCCGACGTCATCAACACCTCGGCCTGCGGCGCCTGCCTCGGCGGCACGGCGCGGGATCTGGCCGCCAGCAATTGCGCGGGGCAGAAGAAGGCCACGCTCGTCTACGACCACTGCCTGCTGCGGCTCTCCGACGAGAGCTTCGCCGGCGCCGGCGCCGACACGTCGGGGCCGTTCGTGTTGGTGAACACGCAGAACGCGACGGAGCCCGAGGTGTTCGCGCAGCGGCTCGGCGCGCTGATGAGCAACCTCAGCAGGAAGGCGGCGTACGAGTCGCCGCGGATGTTCGCGGTCGGCTCGGCCGCGGTGACGCCCTTCGTGAGCATCTATGGCATGGCGCAGTGCACGCGGGACCTCGCCGCCGGCGACTGCAACAGCTGCCTCGTCGGCGCCGTCGCGTCGCTGCCGACCTGCTGCAGCGCGAAGAGGGGCGGCCAGGTCATCTACCCGAGCTGCGCCATCCGGTTCGAGGAGACGCCCTTCTACAACATCCAGGCCGCCGAGGCGGCGATGTCGCCGACGCCGGCTCCTCCGGGAGGCGGGCCCTTCAACGGAAGCAACGGTGAGTCTTGGTTCCCCCGGTCACACGGTGTGTCCAGTCCCATCCCTTTCCTAACGCGGTTGCTAGTTGACACCAGTGCCATTAACGTGTCCAACATTGCTTCTTCCTTTCCCCTTTTGGACTTTTCGATTCAACCTCACGTCTTGGCTTGACAAAACGACAATGCTGGCGCCGGAATTGTGTCCATGTTTTCCCCCCAAACATGACTACGTGAGCTTTAGGACAAACGAACGCGTCTACATGTCAATTTCAGATTTAGGACGGTGGTTGTCTGACCTGACTGATATACTGTCAAAGGCTGAAATGGCTTCTGTTCTGAATTTTCAACGATGGCGCGCAGGAAGCAACCACACTGTCAGGACGGCGTTCCTTGTGTCAATCCCTGTTGCTGTCGCGCTGCTCGTGCTGGTCCTATTTGCTGTCTATCGCTGCAAGAGGAACAGAAAGCCACACAAGCATGTGCAGATTGCAATCGCCAGTAGTAAGTTCTGAAAATATCTGGCAAACACTTCATGCAACGTTTCAGACTAATTCTGTATGTCATGTGCTTGAACAGGTCATGCAGATGACGAAGAAATGAGAAGCTCGGAGTCCCTCCTGTATGATTTGAACACGCTCCGAGCTGCTACAAACAACTTTTCAGAAGAAAACAAGCTTGGTGAAGGCGGATTTGGGCCTGTCTACAAGGTAAGAAGCTTTATACCTGCTTACTGAAAATCAATTCGAGAAATCTGACAGGCATACCTTATCAATTTTTCGCCTGAACGAATAATTGATACTCTGGTCTTAATGTTCTTCAGGGTACGCTGCAAGACGGCCAGGACATTGCAGTGAAGAGACTGTCTGCAACTTCGCAGCAAGGGCAGGTGGAGATGAAGAACGAGGTTTTCCTGTTGGCAAAGCTCCAGCACAGAAACCTGGTGCGACTGCTCGGCTGCTGCATCGAAGAACACGAGAGGCTCCTCGTCTACGAGTTCCTCACCAACAACAGCCTCGACAAGATCCTCTTCGGTGCTACATTCAGACAACCATTAATCCTAAATACTGTCATTTCACTCCAGATCACTGTGACCCATTCCGTTCGCTAACAAGTTCAGTAAATTGAACTCGCAGACCCTGCACGGCAGCAGAGCTGGGCTGGGACCTGAGGCACAAGATCATCGAGGGAATCAGCAGAGGGCTTCTGTATCCTCCACGAGGACTCGAGGCTGACCATCATCCACCGCTGATCTCAAGGCGAGCAACATCTTGCTGGACTGCGGACATGAACCCCAAGATCTCCGACTTCGGCTTGGCCAAGCTGTTCAACATCGAGTCAAGCGTCGGGAAACACCAGTCCACATTGCCGGGACCTAGTAAGCAGTTAGCCAGCAGCATCACGAGCATGGGTGTAGTAGCACAATTCATAAGCGTCTCAGTAGACTGACATTGTCCGCGTGTCTTGGAAATGCAGCGGATACATGGCGCCAGAGTACGCCCTGCACGGCATCTTCTCGGCGAAATCAGACGTTTTCAGCTACGGCGTCCTCGTCCTGGAGATGGTCACCGGCCGGCGCAACACCTACACGCATGCGTCCGGACCCTCTGAAGATCTACTCACCTATGTAATGACTCGAACATTCTGGACTAATTAAAACTTTGTTTCGAGCTAGATTAATGCACGGACGATTAATTCTTTGTCACTCTCACGTGCAGGTTTGGAGGCACTGGAGCCGCGGGAACGTTCAGGCGCTGCTGGAGGGTTGCCCCGGCGAGGGTCGCCGGCCGCAGGAGATGCTGAGGTGCATCCACGTGGGCCTGCTCTGCGTGCAGGAGGACCCGCAGCTCCGGCCGGGGATGGCGTCCGTCGTCGTCATGCTCAACAGCCGCTCCATCACGCTGCCGGCGCCCGACGCGCCGGCGTTCGCGTTGCCGGGACTCGCCGTGAGGGACAGCGGATCGCGAGGGTCATGAGGGTGGCCTCGCGGCGGGAGCACTCCATCAATGACGTTTCCGTTTCTGACTTGGAGCCGCGTTGAAAGGTCCAGTCAGCATGCAGTCAGCGGTATGGACGAAGTCGATCGACCAACGAAAAGTGTTTTCTACTAGGCTCGATTTTTTCTTTTCATCTAGTTTTGAAATACGCCAGGATTAGTGTTTACGGAGTATGTTGTTTTTAAGCAGGTACTATCGTCCAATGTGATCTGATTATTTTGTGGAAATCTTACAACTCCCCTCTTTTTTGTGGTCTTGATTTTTCGAAAATCGAGGAGCAATAAATTCTTGGAAGATCAAGTTGCTTTTTGACTTCACAAAACAAAAGATCGACCGAGTAGTGTGAAACCCATTCTTTGTACAAGGCAGAACAAAATGTCCAGGGTGATCCAATACAAAGAGCCATACCTCATCTTATTAAGCTTCAAATTTTGACTTATCGACGCCAGCACCGTCTCTTCAGATTGAGCAATGAGCACCTGACTCTGAATTTGAGAAACACCCGACTCAAGTTTTTTAAAGAGTGTTTTTTAATATATTCCATTGCAATTTTCACGAAAATCTTGGAGCAATAAATTCATAAATTAATGACAGATCAAGTTGCTTTTTGACTCCACAAAACAAAACCATTTTTGTTTGATTAATGGATAAGATCGAGCTACTACTGTCCAATCTTTGTACAAGGCAGAACAAAAGTGTCCAGGATGATCCAATACAAAGAGGCATATCTCATTACATCAAGCTTCAAACTGGCAATGTCTTTTTTATTAAAAACACGAATCGGCTGTCTGATATACTACTGGATAAGAGAGTTTTTTTTTCTTGACGAACGGATAAGAGAGTATTGTGAAAACCAATCACAAGGCAGAACAAAAGTATCCGGGACGATCCAATACAAGGAGCCATGTCTTATCATCACATCAAGCTTCAAATTACATTTCGACGCCAACAACGTTTCAGATTGAGCACCGGTCTCTGGAGTTGAGAAACACCGGACTCCTGCAAAGTGCAAACTAGCAATGTCTGAACTTGAAGTGGCTAGCAGCTACTTGCACACAAATTGGTTTTGCGGTTCAGGACTCCAGAGTCCAGTAAATTCCACTGTGGTTGAGGTTAACACAAAAACAGCAGTACTCCATCTGGATTATATCATTATACCATGGATGTCGCGTCCAGCTTTATCCGATTTTTTTTTAACAGATTTTACGTGCTTCAGAACAACAGGACTGTCGACTGCCTCACCGTCGTATACAGACAAAAGAAACTAGAGACAGAGCGTGAGACTCGTCGGCCCTCGTTAATCCTTCCTGGATAATTCATCAGAAGCACCGGTAACGGTAAAGGTTAAGAATCCAACCTTATTACAGGAATGTTTGAATGCGTTATCTGGACGCCGCCTGCACTATAAATTGAAGGCCAAACCCACGTCGCCATCCACAACAATCAGGCAAAGCGCCATAGCATCCTGCCTAGGCTCCATCTCCCAAAACCTCCAACTCCATCTCTTCGTCAATGGCATCGCCCAAGGTCATCGCCCTGCTCCTCGCCTTCGCCGTGGCAGCGGCGGCGCTGCAGCCCTCGGAAGCAGCGAGAATCCAAGCCCAGCAAGGATTCAAGCCGGCGGCCGCAAGCAGCCACGAAGCAGAGAAGGTGGCCACCCAAGCCAATGCCGGCGTGCCAAGCGCGCCGACCCCTCCCGGCCTCCCCGCCGGCCAGCTCCCCCCGGGGCTCCTTCCCGCCATCCTGGGCATACTCTTCCCCCCGCTGGGCGGCATCATCGGCCTGCTCCAGCCGCTGCTCCCGCCGCCGTCCGGGTCTCCGCCCCAGCAAGGCGGCGGCGTCCTGGGCGGCATCCTGCCGCCGGGTACTACTACCTCGCCGCCGCCTCCGCCGCCGGCAGAGTGCATGACGCCGCTGTCGGCCGTGGTGCCGTGCATGGACTACCTGACCAACATCACGGTGCTGACTCCCCCCGGCGAGTGCTGCGACGGGCTCAAGGGCGTCATCAGGGACGCGCCCATCTGCCTCTGCCACGGCATGAACGGCGGCATGAACCAGTTCCTGCCCAGCCCCGTCGACCCGCTCCGCATGGCCGTTCCTCCCGCTCGTCTGCGGCACCATGCATGCCGATCCAGACCCTCCTCATGTGCAACTGTGAGTTACTACTACCATCTTGCATTGTTCTTTAGTTTCAGCAGATTTTATAAATGTCGTTGCATGCAAGGAGATCGATCGAGTGAGCCTGACCTGATGATGCATGTGTATTTGTCTATTTGACAGCGAACCAGGTGCCGCCGATCATGCCGCCCACCCCTGCAGAGCCGCCGATGACGCCTGCTACGCCTCCTCCAGTGTCACCGTAGATGGTTGCGTCGAGATTATCTGTTTATACTCCAGCTAGTTTGTCTTAGTTTTAATATAGGATAGTTTAGAAACTGAAATCATATATTATAGAGAGTATTATTAGATGGAGTCATGTCTGTGCAGATCGAGTGCAGTCATGTTTTGCTCAAGTTTCTTGCATTGTATCGTATGTACATGATGCGTTAGTGGATTTGATGGTAAAGGAATTTGTGCCTTAACGTTGTTACCTCGATATCATGATTTGATTTCTGAGTATGGCAATTATCACCGCCCAGAGGAAGAGGGCCAATACCAGCGTTTTTCATTTTTGTTCCAGCAGATTTTAAAAACAATCCGTTCTGCAATGACCATACTCTTCTCTCCGTGACAAAATATGATATGTTTAAGAGCAACTCCAACAGCCTCTGTAAAAATGGTTAGCTAGCTAAAAGTAGCAAAACTAAGGAAAAAATTGGATCCAACAGCCTCTCTATCTGGCTCGGCTCGCTATCCCCCTAGCCATCCCACCCTCCACGCTGGCTATCTTTGACTAGCCGCTCCTCCTCGCCATCCTCGTTCTCCCGCCCTCCCGCGCCGTTGTTGCTGGGCTGTCGACCCTTCCCGCCCTCGTCGTGGTTCGCCGCCAGCGCAAACCTCCTCTCCTCCGGCGACCTCGGCGCCGCGCTGGCCGCCTTCGCTGCCGCCCTACGCGCCAACCCCGCTGTGCTCCGCCCAGCACTACCCACGGCCCTCCGCGCTGCCCCCGCGGCCGCCTCCCTCACCGCCGGCCGCCAGCTGCACCTCCTCGCGCTCCGCACGGGCCTCTTCCCCTCCGACGCGTACGTCGCCTCTGCGAATTGGCGCTACTTGCTTCGGAGAGAGGTGCAGCACCAACTGGGGGCTGCTTGCTTGGATCACTAATGGCGTGAGGGAAAATTGGAGCTGGATTGGGGGAGGATAAGTTGTTGCTTGTGCTGGATTTGGAGCGACAGATAGGAACGGAGTGGATTGCTGCTGCTTTGGTTCTGTTCGTGGGGGAAAACAAAGGCGAGGTGGATTTGGTATTTTGGTCCATGGTGCAGAGGAAAATGAGAGCTTGCTTGCCAACAGAGAGAGATCGGCGGTGTCAGGAGGAAAAAGATGGAGGGCGTCGTGCGGCGTCAGGAGGAAAAGAGATCGGCGGCGTCGATTACAGGCGGGTGGAAGCGGAGTGCCGGAGTCCCGTGAAAAACGAAGATGTGGACCCAGTTTTAAACGTAAAGCACACTTTTTAGCTAGTCTCTTGGATTACCCTATTGAAATAAAGGGTTCTTTTATTTTACAAGGGGATATAATCTTCATATTTAACTAACACAATGGAGAGACTCTTGGAGATGCTCTAAGTTGTTATCAAATTTATTAAAAAATACACACCAACATCGATAACAATAAAGTTAGTTTCTATTCTTTTGTGCGAAAACAATAAAATTAGTTTCATTTTGCAAAAATTATGTTCTAATAATGCATTTATCTGTTATTACAGAAGTCGATATATTTTTATATAAATCTAGATAAACAAAGTTTGACATAGTACCTCCGTTCCAAATTATAAGTCGTTTTGGCTTTTCAAGATTCATCATCTTTGTTATGCACGTAAATAAACGTTAATTCATAGTAAAATCTATGAACTTAGAAAAGTTCAAAAACGGCCTATAATTTGGAACGGATGAAGTAAAATATACAGTAAACTAAAATGCTTAATATTTTAGAAGGGACATGGAACATTTTTTTGAACGGACGGCAAGAGATTTGCCGAATTTTTATTAGAAGAAGATAAAAAAGGTAAAAAAAACACACAAGACAACGACTTACAACTCAGAAAAACGACTCGAAAAAAACAGGCCACTAAAAAAGGGACGAGACCTCCAGAACACGACTAGAAAAAACTAAACCGTCGATTGTGTTGCTAAGGTGTATTGTTGTATGTCTTCCTCTGTGAGAAAAGCCAATGCTTCAACTGTTTTGAATTCTTGGTTAAAGGGACATGGAACATGAAAACATACGGCCGACGCCGCTCCCTTGTGTCTGGATTGTACAATTATCATTGGGCTAAAACTTCAAGTTTCGGATGGTCACCTAGGCAGTTTGGGCCAGACCAGATTATATGTTATGTCAGGCACACTAAATTTAGAATCCATAAATGTTTTCAAAAAGTTTTTTGACAATGCCATGGACAACACAAACACATGTTGTGTTTGTTGACGGCCCTTTTTTTTCAGAAGCACGCTCACACAAGCAAAGAGCATGGCGCATCCCCAGTCGCAGTCTGCAACCAGGGCCAGATGAAACGCGAAATTTTTTTCGAGTATGTCGGGCATACATTTAAAGTATTAAATATAAACTAATTACAAAACTAATTATAGATTCTGTCGGCGCAAGACGAACCTAATGAGTCTAATTAATCTGTCATTAGCACATGTTTACTGTAGCAATTTATTGTCTAATCACGACCTAACTAGGCTCATTAGATTCGTCTCGCGAAGTACACTCCATCCATATAATGGGTTATTTTTTCGACTACATTTAATATATCATGCATGTGAGGGAACATACTCGAAAAAAATTTCGCGAAACGTCTAAACAGGGCCCAGTTTCACATCAAGTTGCAATGCCATTCGCCTTGTCAAAATACCCCCCCCCCCCCCCCCCCCCCACACACACAACACACACACAGGACACAGGTAGCTAGCGCCATCAGGCATCAGCCATGCGCAACCTTCGTCTCCTCATCCTCCTCCTCAGCTCGCCTCTCCTCGCCACGACAACCAGCGCCAGCGCCACCAACCCAGTCACCGCCTACTGCCTGAGCAACTCGAGCTACACCCGCGGCAGCGCGTTCGAGGCCAACCTCGACGCCCTCCTCTCCTCCCTCCCTGCCGCCGCCGCCGCCTCGCCCGCCGGGTTCGCCACGGACACCGTCGGCTCCTCTCCCGACCAGGCGTACGGCCTCGCGCAGTGCCGCGCCGACGTCATCAACACGTCGGACTGCAGCGCGTGCCTCGATGGGTTGGCCTTGGCCAAGGATCTGGCGGCCAGCAATTGCGCGGGCCACAAGGAGGCCATGCTCTTCTACGGCGACTGCCTGCTGCGGTACTCCGCCGAGAGCTTCTCCGGCACCGTCGACGTGTCGCTGCCGTTTGTCTGGGTGAACACCCAGAATGAGACCGAGCAGACGCCGTTCATATGGGGGCTCATCCCGCTGCTGACCAAGCTGACGGGAATGGCACCGCACACGCCGCGGATGTTCGCGGCCGGCTCGGCCACGGTGACACCCTTCCTGAGCATCTACGGCATGGCGCAGTGCACGCGAGACCTAGCCGCCGACGACTGCAACCGTTGCCTCAGCACCGCCCTCGGGGTCCTCCCGCACTGCTGCGACGGGAAGCGGGGTGGCCAGGTCATCTTCGGTAGCTGCTACATCCGGTTCGAGGTGTACCCGTTCTACAACGTCCAGGCCGCCGAGGCGGCGATGTCGTTGCCGGCACCGTCCCCGCCGGGAGGTGGGTCCGTCGTCGTCAATGTCAGCGGTGAGTCCAACTTCAACAGCTTCTGCCTGTGGTGTCCTGACATTTTCCCGGCCCCTACGCGTCTGGTGGATTGTTGAATTGTTGACAGTAGTAGGCAGGCACGCACTTGCGTTTACGTGTCCATCACCCATGCCATATATACAGCATTGTTAGTTTCTTCCGTTCCTGGCCACATGAAATGTATACCCACAACAAGGACCACAGCTCATTTAATTTTAAAAAGTCATGTCGGAGGGGGTTTATATGATTATATATATAAATCTTTGCTGAACGTAATGATAAACCCCTGATGGCTGATGAACATTCCCAAACAACTATTATGACCTTTCAGAGAGAGTACGTGAGGGCTGTCCCAAAACTAATCTTGGAAAAAAGTTTGATGTGCTTCTGTTCGCAATTAATAATTAAAGTTTGTTCTTCTTTAGTTTAGGGGGTGTTTAGTTTGCAAAAAGTTTTTGATGAACGCTTCTTTAGTTTGATCTTGGAAAAAGTTTGTGCTTCTGTTTAGTTTGCAAATCTTTGCTGTTCGTAATGATAAACCCGTGATGGAAAAGTTTGATGTGCTTCTTTAGTTTGATCTTGGAAAAGGTTTAATGAGATTCTGTTCGCAGTTAATAACTTGGATGAACGCTGTGCTCTGTCCAGGAAAAAGTCACACGGGCAGGATCAGGACAGCCCTACTTGTGTCAATTCCTGTTGCTGTCGCGCTACTGGTGCTGCTGCTAGTTAGGAGTATCATTCTCCGCAAGATGAACAGAAAACGACACAAGCATGTGCAGGCTGCAAGCGCCGGTAAATACTGAAACAATGTCATTATCTTTGAAGCATAGCGAGGTGCAACGTTTTTTTTTAAAAGAAAGAGCTAGGTGCAACATTCCAGCTTGAAATTTTTGTATTCTCTTATGAACAGACCATGGAGATGAAGAACTGAGAAGCTCAAAGTTCATCCTGTATGATTTGAGCACCCTGCGAGCTGCCACCGACAACTTTTCAAAAGAAATAAGCTCGGCGAAGGCGGGTTCGGGGCAGTCTACAAAGTACGGAGTAGTAACAATTTTTTGCTGAGAAACCGGATCCACACACACCGGTACACCCAACGACAGTATTTTGCATTAGTACAAACTGATGGTCCGATCCCAAATGTTCTTCAGGGTACGCTGCAAGACGGGAAGGAAATTGCGGTGAAGAGATTATCAGCAACTTCGCAGCAAGGACAAGTAGAGATGAAGAACGAGGTTGTCCTATTGGCGAAGCTCCAGCACAGGAACTTAGTGCGCCTGCTTGGCCGCTGCATTGAAGAACACGAGAGGCTCCTCGTCTACGAGTTCCTCACCAACAACAGCCTCGACAAGATCCTCTTCGGTGCTACATTTACACAACCGTTATCCTAAAACAGTCAGTTCACTCTAGATCACTGTAACCCATTCCGTTCGCTGACAAATTCAGTAAATTGAACTCGCAGACCCTGCACGGCAGCAAGAACTGGGCTGGGGACTTAGGCACAAGATCATCGAGGGGATCGGCCGGGGGATGCTCTACCTCCACGAGGACTCGAGGCTGACCATCATCCACCGGGATCTCAAGGCGAGCAACATCTTGCTGGACGCGGACATGAACCCCAAGATCTCCGACTTCGGCTTGGCCAAGCTGTTCAACTTTGACTCCGGCGAGGGAAACACGAGGCACATTGCTGGAACTTAGTAAGTAAACAGCCGGTTTATTTGCTATCTCCGATCTCCAATTCTCTCCATGGATCAAAGGTAGTTGCAGACTTGTAGTCACCCAGTCCATGGTTGTGCGTCTGTACCTGATATGCCGTCTCTTGGAAATACAGCGGATACATGGCCCCGGAGTACGCCCTGCATGGCATCTTCTCGGTCAAATCCGACGTTTTCAGCTATGGCGTCCTCGTCCTGGAGATCGTCACCGGCCGACGTAACACCTTCACCCAAGATTCAGGGCCTCCTGAAGATCTGCTTACCTATGTGAGCTGAAGCTTCATTCTTATTCATGCCACGCAACTGTACGCCACCACCTAGAGTCGTTATTAACTACTCGTGTCATGCAATGCACCGGACGCGCGCAGGTCTGGAGGCACTGGAGCGGCGGGAGCGTGCAGCCACTGCTCGAGGGATGCCCAGCCGAGGGCCGCCGGCCGCACGAGATGCTGCGGTGCATCCACATCGGGCTGCTTTGCGTCCAGGAGGACCCGCAACTCCGGCCCGGGATGGCGTCCGTCGCCCTCATGCTCAACAGCCACTCCATGACGCTGCCATCACCCGCCGCGCCGGCCTTCGCTGTCCCCGGGCGAGCACGCCGTGGATTTGATGAGGCGCGCGAGAGGAGGAGCACGGTGTCGATCAACAATGTCTCCGTCTCCAATCTGGAGCCGCGTTGATAGGCTTCGATCAGCAGCACGGCAGGAAACGTCAAAAAAAAAAAAAAAACTCGACCTGCGGGGTGAAGACCCACCCCGCGGCATTGTATCAAGAAGAAGACTTTCTCACACAGGTCGAGGAAACTCCCGAACCCCTGACCCACCCATACACAGGGAACCGTTGCCTATGAGACTGGCCGGTTCTATTTCCATATGCTTTGGCGTGGGACAGACGAGGAGATTTTTATCAGCGGTTTCACTCCCTGAGGAATCGAACCCGCAACCTCTGGTTACCAGAGGGGATAGACTAATTTGCGGTCGCACGCGGGAGGGCGCCGTGCGCTCGCGCAAGCCAACAAAACCGGCGGCCCCCCCTGCATGGCACCAACGCAGCGCGCACAGCCCCCCGCACGGAGCGCGGGCCCGACAACCATAGGTGGGGTCCACTCTCGGAAAAACAATTTCAGAGAAAAGTTTTGCGAAAAAACATTTTTAGAGAAAAGTTTCGCGAAAAAACATTTTCGAAGAAAAAGTTTTGCAAAACGCATTTTCAGAGAAAAAGTTTTGCAAAAAAATTTCAAAAAAAAGATTTCTGGAAAAAATATTTTCATAAAAATATTCTTAGAAAAATTGCAAAAAAGAAAAGATTTTCATAAAAAGTTTTGCATGAAAAAGTTTTGAAAAAAATTAGAAAAATTTTGTAGAAAAGTTTTTAAAAAAATTGCAAAAAAAGAAAAAAAAACACTTACCTCTCGTGGCGCGGCGCCGCTCAGCTCGCCGGGGAGGTCTGGCCAACGCCGCCGTCGCCATTCGGCTCGCGGGGGGGTCTGGCCAGCGCCGCCGCGCCTTGCGCCCTCCGCGGTCGCCGCCGCCGCTCGGCTCGTCGGGGACCGCCGCTCCCTAGAGCATCCTCGTCGGGCTCGTCGCCGTGCTCGCCGGGCGTCAAGGCCACCTCCCAGCAGCGAGGCACGCGGGGGCGCGCAGATCTCTGGCGAGGCACGCGGGGGCCGGGGTCGCAGCTCTCCTGGTGCGGCCTGCGCGGGGCTGGCGGCGGGTTCGGCTCGCCGGGGAGGTCAGCGCCGCCGCCGCTACCACGCTCGCCCAGCGCGCCGCCGCTGCTCGGCCAGCGCCGCCGCTCGTGCGCCCTCGCTGGTCTGAATCCTGCAGAAGCAGGAAAGGGAAAGAGAAAACGAGGAACGGTCCCCGCCCCGAGCGAGAGTAGCGTGGAAATTGTAGGGGCACGCGGCGGGATGGCGGGCCCACACACGTGGGGTGCATGTTGACCGGAAAGCGCCGAGCGCGAGTCCCGTTCTGTGCGACCGCACGCTGATTTGGGATCGCGTTACCAGAGGCCCGACGCCGCTTGGGCTAGCCAGTCCGACTGACTGCAGGGAAACGCTGGCGACAGTGAATTTTTGTTTGAATGGAACGACAAAAGAATTGTCGTAATTTTTATTAGAAGAAGAAAAAGGCTAGAACAAAAAATCAGAAACAAAAACCAAATGAAAAAAACACAACTATGGGAAAGGGCCAACTACTAAGGCTCCAAAACTGACTCAGCTCAACTAAGCAAACAGAAAAGCTACTCTAAGAACTAAGGTCCAAACAGATTTCAGTACCGTCAAAAAGCTACTCAGAGTTGGTGGTCCGAACCGGGGATGAAGGATGTTTTGCCAAAGCAGCCTGGTGCAATTGTACGTCGTGTCTGATCATAGCCGCCACTTCACCTTCTTGCAAAGAGGCATGTTGAAAAACTTTTATATTCGTTCCTTCCAGATGTTCCACCAGAAATAAACAACTAGTCCATCGAAGACCGGTTTATCCTTCTTTTCGAACGCTCGGCGGGCTTGTTTCCACCAGCCATTAATTGTGTGTGCTGATGATGATTGCAGGTCTTGTCTTCCCATGCTCGTTGTTAAATGAGTCCAAACGTTCCTGGTGAACGGACAATCGAAACAGAGATGTACAGGGCACTCCGGGTTGGAGTGGCAAAGTTGGCATTGAGGATCATGTGGCCAGCCGCGTTTGGCTAGGTTATTTGCAGTGAGGATCTTGTGTTGTCGTAGAATCCATGCAAAGATCTTGCATTTAGGTTCAGCCTTCGCCTTCCAGATTGGTGAGAAAGAATTTTTCTTGATCCTTCCTAGGAATTGTATACGATATGCACTGTGTGTGGTGTACTGGCCATCTTGTGTCCATTTCCACTTAATCTCATCTTCTTCGTCTGTTCTTCTTTGCACCATGCTCAACTCTTCCCATAGTGAGATGTATTCATGTAGTTCTTCCTCCGTGGAGATGGGAGTGATGTGGTTTACCCATCTATTGTTTTCAGTGGCTTTCAATACTGAGATATTTTTTCTTTTGGCCTTCCGGAATAAGGTGGGGGCAATGTGTTTTGCGGCTCGGACATTGATCCAATGTGAGTGCCAAAATGTAGCCTTGTCTCCTTTTCCCACCGTGACAATTGTTGAAGCGTTGAAAAGGTCCATGTCCGTGCTGTTGCATGGGATGTCCATTTTGGCCCACGGCCTATAAGATTGTTTCCATTTGAACCAGAGCCATCGAAGTCTCAATGCTCGTGCAAAGCGTTCAAAGTCAAGGATGCCGAGCCCCCCTCCCCCCCAATATTCTTAGGCGTACAGACCGTCGGTCAATTCACCAGGCAGTGACCACCACTAACTTTGTCAGGCTCCTCCCCTTTCCAAAGGAATGATCTCTGCATTCTATCAATTTGTTTCAGCAACTACTTCTGCATCGGAAACATTGTTATGTGATAAATTGGTTGAGATCTTAAGACACTCTTAACCAATGTCTCCCTACCCGCCATGGATAGGAGTTTGCCTTTCCAACCTGGAATGCGGCTGCCAATTTTGTCGAGTAAAGGTTGAACCTCAACCCTTCGTAGTTTGCGTGTGTGTAGGGGTAGGCCTAAATATTTGCCAGGAAATTTTCCAAGCTTGCCAGGGAAGTCGACTAGTGCTGTCAAGATAATTGGTTCATCGCATCTGATGGGGAAGATTTCTGTCTTATTCAGATTAACTTTTAATCCCGAGCAATTGCCAAAAAGATTTAATATCTGGGTGATGTGGTGTAGCTCAGTGCGATCCGGGTCGGAAAAGATTGCCGCATCTTCTGCATAGAGAGAGCATCGTAGGAAAGCTGCCCTAGGTAGCACCGGTTGTAGTAATCCCCTATGGCATGTCAACTCAATTAATCGGTGTAGCGGATCAATTGCCAGAATAAACAACATCGGCGAAAGTGGGTCTCCCTGTCTTAAGCCCCGGGCGTGTTTAATTCTCTTCCCTGGAGTGCTGTTTAACAAGATTTTAGACGAGGAGGTAGCTAATAATGTTGCAATCCAATCGCGCCATCTCTGGCCAAACCCAAGTGCATGAAACACTTCGAGTAGAAAAGCCCAGCTTACTGAATCGAACGCCTTAGAGATGTCCAATTTTATAAAAAGGGATGGCCGTTTAGCTTTGTGAAGGGCCTTGATCACACGTAGACAAAATTGTCATGAATGCATCGCTTTTTGATGAATGCATTCTGACACCCCGACACTAGTTCGTTGAGTCTCGGCGCAAGTCGATCCGCTAGGATTTTAGTGATGATTTTGGTCAAGCTGTTTATGAGACTGATCGGTCGAAAATCGGTTATACTATCAGCTTCAGTCGTTTTTGGTAGTGAAAGTGCATTAGTCCCTTAAGTGGGTTTTGGTAAATTGAATACAAAACGATTAAAAAACTACATGTCTTGTAAAGTTTATGAGCAGAATTTAATTTGAATAATCATGATACTTATGTATTCATTTGTTGAAAGCATCAATGTTTAGCTCATAAGCAAGAAGTGATGGTTCTCATAATGATATAACATGATGTACAACAAGTAAGTGTGAAACATGAAAAGAGACTTGGTCTTTAACCTTGTGAAGACTTGTTGAGATCCAAATGAGACGCCACGATCAAGGTTGGATAAAATTGAGAAATGCGAGCTAAGAAATATATGCTAAAGAAATGATGGTATGGGACATCATGACTCTATATACTCGATGTATGACTTGCATGAGAAGACATGGATATATTGGTTAATATTCTATGGTCAAAGCAAATGGATAGATTTCATGAATGATACAAGTATATATGCAGCTATATGTGAAGCATGGAAGAAATGTTGGATTTCGGATAGTGTTTCTAAGGACCAAGCATTGTGTGATCAAGTTGCGGCTTAAGTCATGGAGTCTTTGCTAAGGGTGACTGAACTTTCTACGGATCAACTTGATGAATCATGATCACATGTGGACTTCATATAAGCAAGTATCAGTATTTATAGAAGAAAGTTGACTTGCAACTAGAAGTGGATTTCACTCTATATCAAATGTTCAAGTCACTAGCTCAAGTTGATTTTTGCTCAAGCTTAAACAATGTGGACAGTCCTCAAAAGAAGAATTGATTATGTGCGGCACAATTGAAGGCATTCAAGCTCAAGCAAGGATTGAATTTTATATTTATTCTTGAGTATAGGTATGCGTACTATCAAGCACATTGAATAATTGACTTAACACCACAATAGTGCTCAAAAGATAATCTAAGCGAGATAGCCTTGAGAGTTGAGAAGAAAATTGAGCAAGTGGGTGCTCACTGACCCAAGGCGGTTTAACCGCACCTAGGGGCCAGTTTAACCGCCTCTAACCTCTGACAGCTCCAACGGCTAGTTTATTTGAAATGAGCGGTTTAACCGGCCATGACAGATCTCTAACGGCTAGTTTTTGTTGGATGGGGTATTTATACCCCTTAGCCCTCTTCTTTGAGGGTTGCTGGTTTTGTGTGATTCCTAAGCCTTCTTGACACATTCTAACAGCAGAGAAGCTTCCCCCAACCACTCTTTGTGAGTTTGCTTGATTTGGTAGAAATCTTTGAGTTGGGGTTGAGTGAAGCAATTGGGTGTGAGCTTGAGAGCTTTGTGAGCTCAAAGATCTTGTGAGAGCACTAGAGGGCAAAAACCATAGCTTGAGCACTCGTGGTTAGCGTCAAAATTCTTTGTGCATTTGTTACTCTTGGAGCTTGGCTCCTAGACGGCTAGGCGTCGCCGGTGAGCTCCCATTCGTGTGGTGAGCGACCGGAAGTTTGTAAGGGCTGGTCTTGCCTCCTTCGTGGAAAATGACCATCTTTAGTGAAGGGCTAAGGTGTGGCGTGTATACACCTTGGCGAGGCAACCTTGCGGGATTCCTCAAACGGAGACTAGGAACCGCTGAACTTGCTTGGTACTCGCAGCGGGTCTAAACTTTGGGAAACAAATCCTTGTGTCTCTACTTCACTTTACTTGTTCATTTCTAGCTTTATTTGCTTCCGCTATGATCTACTTGGGTATACTCTATTTGTGTGCAGGAGCTTGAAGATATTGCTTAGATATACCTGCACAAGAAATACCCCAAGTGTATTTGGTGCTAGAATAACAAATGGGGGTTCGAGCAACTTATTGGGTAGCTCACTACCTTGGGACGGTTTAACCGCCAGGCAGGGGCGGTTTAACTGCCTGGTGCTGACAGCCGGCTGAAAGGTGGACAAAAAGTTTAAATTGGTCGTCTCGCCTATTCACCCCCCTTCTAGGCGGCATCTAGATCCTTACAAGTGGTATCAGAGCAAGGCTTCACATCAAATCTTAACCGCCGTGAAGAAAAGATGTCGATTGAGGTAAACTTTGAGCCACTCGAGCTTGATGGCTCAAACTATGTTTCTTGGTCAGCAAATGTTCATTCTACTCTTAGAAATATAGATCCTGTGGTTGAACATATTTTAGTTGCTAGCATCCTACCTCCTAAGTTTGATATTGACAACTTTGATTATTCAAAGATCACTCAAAAGGAGTTAGCTTGTTTGCAACTCAATGCTTGTGTTACTAATTTCTTGCAAAGTGCTGTGTGTGAAGAAATTTGGGATTGCATCTCTAGAAAGAAAGAAATCTGAGGAGATGCATATCACATTTGGTCCGTCATCAAGGATGTATTTGAAGATATTGATAGTGATGATGAGGAGGAGTTGAATTCATCAGAAGTATGCTCATCACCTTTACCAACCCAAGATAAGCCTCAAATGAAGTCAACCATGAAGCAAAATGAGCAAAACAAGCAGAATGTGCTCATTATGCAGGCAGCGGTTAAACCAGCCTGCAACCCCGGTTTAACCGCCCCTGACAGAGATGTCACAATTCATGATGCTCAAGTCGCAAGCATGGGCCCAAGCAAAGCTTCCACTGTAGTAACTTCATCTTCAAGTGATGAGGGTATTGTATGCTTGATGGCCAAGAAAGAAAAGAAGAAGAAGAAGAAAGAAAGCCAAGGCTCAACCTAGTGAGAGATCTAACTCCTTGACGGAGGAATTAGAGGCTCTCAAATCATCCTATGCCTCCTTGGTTTGTAAGTATGACTCATTGACAAATGACTATGCTTTTGTTACAAATATTTTACCTTGCATAGCAAATTTAGAAAAAGACAATGAAATGCTCAAAGCTCAACTTAACAAGATCACTAGTGAGCATATGAAGTTGCAAGTGACTCACAAAGAACTTGAATATTCTCATGAGATGCTTGTAGATTCACATGTCTCACTAGAAATAGCTCATGAGGTTGTGTTCAACTCGCTAAAACTTTATCAACCTCTCGCATCCACATGTCCATGCTCTCTTGTTGACAATGACTTATCATGTGCTAATCCTTGTTGTTGTCAAACAAGCCAATCTAGCGTTGAGCATGTACTTGTAGAATCTTGTGATGACCTTATTGCTCAAGAAAATGATCAACTCAAGCAAGAGGTCAAAAAGTTAAATAGTGACTTGATCAACTTAAGAAACTTGAGTCCAACTTTCTCAAGATAACCGTGAATACATGGTGAAGAAGCTTGAGAAGGGTTCAAATGTCACTAGCTCAGATTCCAAGCAAGATCAAGCCAAAAATCCCAAGGCTCAAGAAAAGATGGAAGAATCAACCATATCTCCATCAAATGATTCCCTCAAGCAAAAAGCCAAGCAAGGCTAGCCAGCAGACAAAAGTGCAAGGAAACGCATAGAGTCTGCTACAAGTGCAAAGAGAAGGGTCACTTGATCAAAGACTGCAAAGTGTCATCAAGTGAAATCATGTCTGGGGACAACCGGTTAAATCGGGTGGAGAGGACGGTTAAACCGCCCCTGCCCCAGATTGTTCAAGTTCCTCAGAATAGAAGCAAACCAGCCACATCAACATTTAGCAAGCAAAAGTTAGATCAGAAACAAGGTGACAAAGAAAAGGAGCCACCAAGCAAGAACAATAACCGAAGATGTTATGTGTGTCGGAAAAAGGGGCATATGAGTAAGGATTGCCCAAATGGTGAGCTCCCTAAATCAAATCTTGTTCAATATGATTTTACTGAGATTGGGGATCACACAATTGATACTTGCACTGTCAAGGTGATTCACTCACTTCAAACAAGTGTAAGAGCAATTTGGGTCCCTAAGCACCTTGTGACTAACATCAAAGGACCCAACAAGATCTGGGTATCAAAAATAGCTTGCTAAACTTGCAGGACCATGGAGATGCATTGAACATTTGGCTCATCAAGAATTTATGTTATAAAATTGAAAAGGTGGCCAAACGGGGATAACTAAGATTTATATCTTTTCAATGACATCTCGGTATCAGTTACTTACTATCACACTATTGTCATCACCCTCTGCAAACATTATCTTTCATTTCACAAGTCTAGTATTTATGGTGAACTTAAGTGATGACCTAGTGCTCTCAATGCTTAAACATTCTTTATCCTACATGTTGCTATTGACAGCTCCCTAGTAGAGCACTCTTTAAAATATATGACATGGATCAAGGCACAAAAGAATCAAGAGAAGTGTTGAGCTGAAAGGTTGCAAGAAGACAGGAAGATTCAGCCTAGATAAACAGGGCGGTTAAACCGGGTCCACTGGGCGGTTTAACCGACATACCTCAGGGCACTGAGTGATCTCGGGTGATCCAGTCCTGATCCAGACGATCCGATTCAAACTTGTCTAAAGCGTAATCTCTTGCTTATATGACAGTAAGTGAATGCGACACATGTTCAATTATGCAAATATTTGTGTATCTTGACCAAGTGTTAGAGTGAGTCTCCTCCAAGTTCCTAATAGAATTGAAAGTGCATCAATAAGAAAATTCAAAAACTCTTGTGCACAAATTGAGGGGGAGCTCATCCTAAAACTTGTGTCCTTGTGGGACTAACTTTTTCTTTTAGTAATTTTGTAGTCTCATTCTTGAGAATGTGTTTCTCATTGAGGTATGCCATCACATGTTGATCCAAGTGGTAAAATTGTGAAACTCTTATTTTTGGATTATGATGTTCTCTCTCGCATGGCTACTCAACATAATATAGTTTAAATTCCTTTGCATGATCTCTTGTGATCAACCTTGTACATGTAAAGTACGCACTTCATATCCTTCTACATGTATAAGGGGTAAGGGAATTTAGCCTATATTATGAGGTTTCACCTCTAGCAACCTATATGCCTTCACACTCAAAGGGTTGCTAAAAGTGAAGCTAGTGCTTGTGCTATTTAATACATTGTCTCTTGACATATGGATTCTCAAAAGTTTTATGAGAGGAAGTCTTGAGCTATAAATTTATGAATTGCACAAGATAGATGACTTAAATGGCCAAGGTATGTATCCATGACCTTATTGTGTTTCAATCATTTAAGTCTCTCATACATGCTAGTGTGCTTGTGTGTGTAGTCCAATCTAAAACTCACTTTAGTCTCTTGGATATTTAGTTGATATCTTTCTACAAACGATGACTTTTGTCAAATAATTGCCTTCATGTTAGATATGAACTAAATATGCCAACTAGAACTTCATTTTGGACTACCACATATTTGCTGTGACATAGGATAGTTTTTTGAAAATCATCTACTAGCATGATAGGGAATGTGTTTTTAATAAACATTGACTTTCGGTCTTTGACCACAATTGATCTACTGTGACCATTGTTCAAATTGTTTGACTGATGGCTAGTCACTAATAGTGAGATTTTCTCAAGTCCATAAAGATCCATATCTACCTATCCACATTTTCTTGGAAGAAGCAAGTAAAGTGAAAACTATTGGAAAGACTTTTTCTTCTTAGATAAATGAGCCAACTATGGATTATTCTTTCTATATCTCATGCCAATCTTGTGAGAAGGGTTAGAGAGCAAAAATCTATCAAATCTCTACCCTGTTCTAGCTGCCCAGGGCCGGGCGGTTTAACCGCACCCTCTAGGCGGTTTAACCGGGTCTGCCTGGCAGTTACCTTTTTACCCTGTCACGTGCACACAGTAACAAAATCTTATCCAAACTTACCCCTTCGTCCCAGACCACCACAGACACTTTCTCCTTCGACCAAAAACTCCTCTCTACCGAGCTCTCTCCCTCCAATGGCGATTTGAAGTTTCCATCAAGGAAAGCTCGGTCCCTTTGCAGATCTGGACCGTCCTTGGTTGGTTTAACCGAGCCCCAAGCAGTTGTTGAAGAGTTGTCTCGGTTTCCCTCTCCAAAGGTACTCAAATAGTGTTCTTCATCGATCTACTTTTTGAGCCAATAGATTTGAGTTTCCTCTGGTCAATCTCCTAGAAATAGCCTTTTGTAACACATCCTAGCTTTTTTTTAAGTTTCCTTGGTCGCATTGCTTGGATTCAAAATCTAGGGTTTGACTGCCAGGGGCGGTTTAACCGCCCCAGGCAGGCAAGATTTAGATAGTGACTCCTAGCAAAACAACCAGGTATTCATCACCTAGGATTGTTCTCATGAACCATCTGCGTTTTGCATCCTTGCACAGTTGTCGGAACTTAGGCCGAAAGATCCGACCCACAAGTTCCGGCCAGCTCTGTCTCTAATTAAATTTCCATCGGAAGATCTGACCCATGCATCGGAACTTTTATGACTTAGCCAGTTATCAGATATCCTTGCACAATCTTTTGAATCATCCAAAATATATATGATTAAGAATAGAATTTTTAGAGTCTCTGGCTCAGCTCTGCCAGAGGCGGTTTAACCGCCCCCAGTGGCCAGTTTAACCACCCCAGACAGAGCTGACTCAAAAACTCTAAATCTTTCCTTTCTCAATCTATTGATGAATCTCTTCTGCTCCTGAGAACTTATACATGTGTTCTTCATCTTCTGTGACTCAGGACAGAGACATCATGACTGGACGGCAAAGAAAGAAGAGTAAAGTGGATGATCAGGCCGGGTCAAGTTCAGGGGCTGGAAGTGGTAGAAATTTAAGGCCAAGGGCGGCCAAGAGAGCAGCAGAGCAGCAGATCGATGAAATTGTGGAGGAAGAAGAAACTGAGGAGGAAAATGGGTCTGGAAGTGATGATAGTGTGGAGGATGAGGATTATAGAGACGATCCTCATGGCAAGGCAGCAGCTGAGGAGAGTGACAATGGTGGTGATGGTGAGGGTAGTGGTGATGGTGAGGAAAGGGCAGCAAGCCCAGTGGCACATAGTGGCAGCCATTTGAGCTCACAGCCGAGACAGATAGCTCCCAGAGGTGATAGCTTGACACTTAGGACTAGGGCTCCAAATTATCCTGCTAGAAGGAAGCCAGTGGATTATTGTGCTAGTAAGATGGCGGATTTGGCCAAGCAGAACAGAAGGATAAATCCATATAATGAAGTCCGACCCACTTCCACAAATTATAGGTTCCATACCATGTTTCAACAAGACTTCTACAATACCATCCTTCTCAAGACTCCTGATGTCACATTGGATGCAAGGCGGATTGATTGGGAGCACATGGCTAGAGCTAATCATGTTGTATTTAATCAAGTCATTGAAGCATGTGAGAGGCAAGGGGTGAAGACCCTTATGGGTTTCAAGTGCAATTGGAATAAGGAGCTCATTGCACAGTTCTATGCCACGGTTTACTTTGGACATGAGGATGGAGATAGAGCTATGTTTTGGAAGACCGAGGGGACTGATTACTATCTCACATTTGATGACTTTTGTGGGTATCTACAGGTTGAGAATAATCCCATGCATCATATTGTTTACAATCCAAACTATATGGATGCAAAGGATCTAGGGTTCATGTATCCATCAGGGACCGACCCTTCCAAGTTTGGACATATTGACGGGCTCTACACATACTACCGGGTGTTGAACAGACTATTCAGAGTCAACATTTCGCCTCGTGGTGGAAACACCTCAGATATCACACGTCACATGAGGGACTTGATGTGGCATATGCGCCCGGGTGCTCAACGCTTCAATGTGGCAGATTATATTTGGGAAGAGATCAAGTTCATCTCCGAGCACCCATCTAACAGCTGTGGTTATGCTCCTTACATCATGGATTTTATCAAAAGATCCACAGAAATTGGGTGAGTCAAGGTTGACTGGAGACATGATCCTCTTAGACCACACAAACCTTCTACTGTCAGGTTGATCTCACCTAATAGATCTCCGGGACCTTCCCTAGCTGACACCGACCCAGCTACAGAGATTCAGGGGGAGGAGCAGCTGTTTGGAGATCAAGCTGCTCCTCATGCAGGGGGCGGTTTAACCGGGTCCCCAACCCGGTTTAACCGGCCCAGGGCAGATGAAGCTGGACCATCTCATTCTAGGCCCCGAAAGCGCTCATCCACCTTTAGAAAGTTGTTTAACTTATTTGGTGGTGTTTGTCAGAACCAGAGAGACATTATGGTGGCTGAAAGAGAAAATAGGATGAAGGAGAAGAAGACAAGGGATTCCATCAAGTTGATACACAATGCCCAAAATCTTCAACCTCCCAAATCACCTATTACACCCACAGTAGAAGAGCCTGAGATACTTTCAGTGGATGACATGATTAGAGGATTTCAAGCCACAAACTTTTATGGCACATTTTATCCCGGTGAAGGTGGATCCTCCTCTAGCCAAGCCACTCCTACTCAAGAGGAGGTAGCAGCAGCATAGGCGCAGTTGGCAGCATCAACAAGGGCAGCAGCAGCTAGAGCTACACCAGGTACATCACCTTTTGTTCCACCTCATTCCTATGGGCTAGATTATCGTGGATTTGCCACTTCATTTGCCGGAATGACTTCATCTAGTGGTTTAGCACCTCAGTCACACTCTCAGTCGGAGTATGCTTCCAGACTTGAATATGGCAGCTTCCTAGGTGCTCCTTTGCTAGGCATGGGTCTTGGTGATCCTAATCCCTCATCTTCAGGAGTTGCTGGCACTCTTCCTTCCACATCTTCAGTTGCAGAAGAATGGGCACATCGCATATCGACTGACCTTTTTAATCCCAACCCTTCCTTCGGTATGTCCCAAAATTTCTCTAGCGTCACAGCTTCCTTTTCTGAAATCATCATGCCTAGCTCTTTATATTTAAACCCACCCTTGCATTGGTTAAATGAAGGATATGATCAAGGGTGGAACCCCTCAATGGGTGTTGGAGGTACGACCATGGGCCCACAGGGACGCATGGATTGTCTCCAGACAGAGTCGTACCAGGCGTGAAGAACACGAGTAGAGTACTGCAAGGACTCTTCTCGTTATGGAAACTAGTCGTATGACTTGTAAACTACTCGGATTGCCTTGAAAAGCACTCTCCGAGTAGTAATTGGTTAGGATTCTACTCGAAACCGACCTTGTAACCCTGCCCGCCGTGTATATAAGGCTGGGCAGGGACCTCCTCCAAAACACACGATCTCATCAATACCAATCATCACACAGGACGTAGGGTATTACGCCTTCTAAGCGGCCCGAACCTGTCTAAAATCCTGAGTCTCTTTGCCTTTGCGTTCCTGATCTCGGCGAAACCCACCTGAAACTCTACTACCTCGGGATACCCCTCGGTAGGATCGACGGTAGAACACCGACATCTGGCGCGCCAGGTATGGGTTTTCCTCGAAGATCCCGTAGAGAACGCAATGGTGACCTACATTCAAGCTGAAGCGCCTCAGGAGGGCACAACGTTCCACTTTGGCTCGTGGGTCTACGTCGCCGACGGCTCGGGTGGTTTCTACAGCTACTTCGAGACACCTGTCGAGTTGAAGCAGGAGCAAGCACCCATCGTGGAAGATTTGGCCAAACAACTCGGCGAGATCACGCTCGCGGACCTCATCCGCGGGCAAGAGTCCGAGTCGATCACGACTACAGAGAAGCAAACAACCCTCCCACCCCAATTCCCGTTTGGACTCCGTAATTCGACCCACGCATATTGTGAGGCGTTACGGAGCCAGTTCGAGTCTGTCATGGACTCGAAGCGGGACGTCCCAGTCCGAGTCATGGCAGGACACGCCAACTCTCTGAGCCAAGCGGTCCCCGAATGCCACTCGGACTCGGACGAGGAGACACTACAAGAATTCCCGTTTGGACTCCGTAATTCGACCCACGCGTATCGTGAGGCGCTACGGAGCCAGTTCGAGTCCGTCACGGACTTGAAGCGAGACGTCCCAGTCCGAGTCATGGCAGGACACGCCAACTCTTTGACCCAAGCGGTCACCGAATGCCACTCGGACTCGGACGAGGAGACACTACAAGACGATGGCGAACACGACCTCGTGATCTACGCCACGACTGAAGGAAGATCAGAGTACCAAAGAGACAGGATCCCACGGGACGTCTACGAGTCCCGCCAGATCTTTGTACTCTTTGGGCCTGAAGCTACTGACGACCTGCCGTTCCAGTACGGCACACCACTGCTGCCAGAAGAGGAAAGCTCTACAGAGCTCATCACCCCAAGCTCCAGCGACTCTGTCGAACCCAATCGACAAGTCTTCATGGCTGGCGCAGCAGCAGCTGGTGACATCGACAACGACCCGCGCTACGCTTTCGAGCTAGAAGGAGATATCTCCGCAAATGAAGACGCACCCGCTGGCGAATCCACTCAAGCGGCCGCGGACAGAGAAATCCAGAACAACAAGAGGGCTCAACGCCGCCTAAACGCTCGCAATCGCGTCATGGCGGGGCGCAACCTCGCTCAAGAGTTCGCGCGAGTGGCACGCTACGACTCTCCTATGGCTAACGTCATGGAGATTGCCTATCACATCCGCAGCCTACCAAGAACCCCAGAAACGGCAGCTGCACTCGAACGGATCAACGACATGGTCCGCACTCTCGACAAGGCCATCGCCGCCGCACCATCGCGCAGCGGCCGAGCAGCTCTAAGAGAAGAAGTCGAGAGCAGCGGATGCCAACCTCCCCGTGACAAGAATCGCCCCCCAAACCCCAGCCGACTGGGAGAAGCCAACCGCGCAGAAGGCGCACCCCCACACCGACCAGAAGATGATCGTCAATGAGGCGGACGCACTCATCACAACGACGCTGCTACATCATCCCACGGGCCGGCACACAGTATCAACCGCGGCGTGCGCTCCATCCTTGAATCCAAGAGGCGTGATGAAGCCCGGGGATACAAGGAAGAAGACGACGAGTACCCAATGTTCTCTAGGGACATCCGGATGGCGGTTTACCCACAACCATTCAAACCAGTCGGCTTCGAGAAGTACGACGGCAAGACCTCCCCTGAGTCGTGGTTGCGCATCTACTCTACGGCTATCGAGTGTGCGGGTGGCAACACTGCCATCAAGTGCAGATACTTCCCAATGGCACTCGAGCCCGCTCCACTCACATGGTTTGAAAACCTGCCACGACGCTCCATCGACTCCTGGGGACGCCTGAAGAAGATCTTCGTGTCAAATTTCCAAGGCACATACAGTCGCCCCAAGACTCGACATGACCTCGCCATGTGCAAATAGCATAAAGGAGAAAACGCGCGCGACTACATGCACCGCTTCATGGAAATCAAGACTCTGGTGGTGGACGTTTCTGACCGCGACTGCATCGACTTGTTCCAGAACGGCATCACCAACAGGTTCTTTGACAGGCAATTTGGCCTGCATCGACCAAGGACTCTGGATGTCCTGCGTGACCAAGTCGAGACGTGGTCCGAGCAAGAAGACCGTGACCTCGAGAAATATGGCCCTCCCAAAGGCCAGCAGGGCTCCCAGAACAACAAGCGCAAGCCAGACGACACAGTCGCAACTCTGGAGACTGACATGCGAAGCCAAAAGAAGAACTACCCCGGCAAGAGCGACGTTGAGAAGATCATGGACAGGCCGTGCCCAATGCACCCAAAGCATAAGCACACCATGGGCCAATGCTATGATCTCCAACGCATATACGCTGAGAAGGATCGAGAGAACAAGGCCAAGAAGAAGACGGCAAGGGAACCACTCGATCCCGAAGCCAAGAACATGGACAGGGCCGACGACGAAGAAGAAGACGACGACGAGGACCAAACGCCCAAGTTCCAGAAGCCCAAGAATGTACTCATGGTCATCATGGGGGGCGACTATGGTTTCCCACTCGGAGGAAGCATAAGCTCGCTCTACGGCACATAATGGCAATTGAGCCAGCCGTCCCCATATACCTAAAGTACTCGGAGGTTCCAATTACCTTCTCCAGGGCAGATCAGTGGAACAGCTACGACGAATGAGGGCAATTGCCACTCGTCCTGGACCCCACGGTGGCAGGATCACAACTCACCAAGGTGCTCATCGACGGCGGGGCGGGGCTGAACGTGCTATTCTCTGGCACCCTGAAGAGGATGGGACTCGACATTGAAAAAATGTTGACTCCCATCGATTCCCCGTTCTACGGCATTGTCCTTGGTAATGGCAGTCTTCCCCTCGGTCAAGTCACATTACTAGTCACATTCGGCACGCAGGAGAACTATAGGACGGAATACATCAAGTTCGAGGTGGCGGACTTCGAGACTTCGTATCAAGCGATCCTCGGACGTCCTGCTTTGGCCAAGTTCATGGCCATACCACACTATGTCTACCTCGTCCTCAAGATGCCAGGACCCAGAGGCGTCATCTCTATCCATGGCGACTTGCGACGATCATACAACTGCGATAGAGAGGCTGTGGAGTTTGCGGCTACCACTCAGGTACCCAACTGAAGGACCGAAACGGCGACCAGAGAGGAGGGGAGTGAATGGGAGCCGATAAAAATTCTTTCCAACCAATCCGGCTATTTTCCCAAATCAACTCAGAAACCTCCGAAAGCAATCTTGCCAAGATCACGTAGCCACTGTCAAGCTACTGACCCTAGGAACAAGAAACACGCAGCGGAACTCGATTCGATCGAAAGGAACACAAAACCAACCGAAACAAGACTCGATCCAACTTACCCAGGGGGGCGGTTAAACCGGGTCAGGGGGGCGGCTAAACCGCCCTGGCCTGGGAACCACGGGAAAAAGTCAAATCGAAAATGGATCTCCCAAACCGCTTGAGCTCTTGAGGCGAGATTTTGGTCAGATGATATAGACCTCCAGTGGAGTGTTTTCTCAAAAGTTCTCGGCCTCTAACTCGCTACAACTCCCGGAATCTCAGATCTCGTGAAGAACACCATGACCTCGAGTTCATCCCGAAAATCTCAAATCCAAAGCGATTCCCGGCGTTTGGGGGCAAAGGATCACCAGCAAAAGAGGCACAAGGCACTCATACGTGAATCCCCCAAAGAAATCCGAGAGAAAACGCCCTAGGAAGAGAAGAACAAAAATCCCCCAAAAGTAGCTCCGAAAATAGAAAAAGAAAAGAGAGCTCGTGGAATCAAATCATGGCACAAAGATGAGCAGCACAAACTCAATCACATAACCATGAATTCACCTATACAAACTACAAAGGATTCGAAATAGTTCTAGGTGGAGGGGATGAAGGGGAAACTAGTTCAAAGGAGAAAACCCAAAGAGAACTAAAGAGATAACTAGTGAGATTGCAGCCACCAGCCCTAGGAGGGCCTATTAGTAGTCCAAGTGGTGGTGCTCTAAAGACTAAACTACCCCTAAGTGATACATACCCCTCAGGGGCAAATTTGACATTTGGTTCTCAGATATTTTCCGGCTGGGACACCTTCCACTGCAAGCTAGCTTCCCTCCGACGCAAGCCTTGCAGTCACGCCACGTGTCCTCCGGATCGAAGCTCCTCGACGCCGTTTTTGGGCCTGCCCAGGGGGGGCGGTTAAACCGCCCCTGCCAGCCACACTTGGCCCAGCAGCCCATCTTCGCCACGTCGAGTCCTCGGTCCTTGGTTTTGAGGCCCAAACCAAGGGAAACCGTCCACCGATGATTTTGTGGCCAAATCACCAAACCCCGCGCGCAAACTTCGGTTGTTAGCCGCTACCTTGCGCCGGCTTCACGTCCGCTTACGAGCTTCGGTTGTGAGCCGCTACCTCGCACCGGAACCACGTCCCCTTGCTCGTTCTTGCCAGCATGTGAACCGCACTTGATCCACTGGCCACCGGGTCCCTCGAACCAAGCCTACTTGTCTCTCCGCTCCTCGGAGGCCGCCATGGCTAAGACCTTTCGCGCCTGTTCTTCACCTGCACCAATGCAATCAAGCCGCATTCTACACCTGCAATACTTGAGCCAAGGGAAACGTCAATCCACACCACGTTGTCAATCACTCATCACACCAGGAAGCGACCATCCACCGGTCCTCGGACACACCGGGTCCTCAATCTCCCCCTTGATGAGTGCATTGACAACACACACATAGTAACCATTGAGATAAAGAAAATATAAAAGAAATCGAAAACAAGACTCAAGCAAGTGACTAAAAGCAAGAACAAGCCGAGAACAAAGTCACTTCGCAAGAGAAAGCTCCAGAAACGCCGACCCTTCAAGAAGAAGCGAAAGGGCTCAACACCATCGGCAAAAGAGCAAAAGCACAAAGCATCAATCACAAATCTCAAACCTCCAAATCACTTTCAGGACATTCAAAGCACTCCCCCTGCAAAGATGCAACTCCCCCTGAACAAGTGAACTTATGCGTGCGAAAAACACTCGAAAATGGCTCAAACTTTCACAACTCTTGTGCACTCAGCACAGGGGCGGTTAAACCGCCCTAGGGGGGCGGTTAAACCGCCCCTGGCAGATACCAAAGCTCAAAAGTGCCAAAATTGCACAAACAAACTCGCAACGATGCCGTTCCAACTTGAAAACCTTCCAAATATGCCCAGCAAGATATTCCAATGATCAAACTCTCAGAAACTTCACAAATTTTCGAAAACTCTCACTTTGGCAAAACTTTCAATCTCTCACACAAATCCAACAAATTCTAGAACAAAAGCTTTCTCATAAATTCAGCAATTCCTCCCCCTTGCAAAATGCTCCAGAAATTCTCCCCCTTGTTGACAATGCACAAATCAAGGAAAAATGTACAAAATGCAACTACAAGCTTCTCAAATATACAATGAGCAATACAAAATGCTACAAGTTAGAGAAGAGGCAAACAAGATAGTTCATCATGTCACACGGGCATTGCCATCAAGAAGGTGAAGACATATATCCAATTGACAAAGCCATGAGCAAGTTGTGTAGTTTTATCAAAAATGTCACCACATGAGCAAAGTCCTAACCATGGATTGTTCAAGCAAAAATGAACTTCATCTCACCAAAATCATGAAAGGACAAGCATTCTTGACAAAAGATCATCATAAACGCCCAAGTTCTACCTCATGTCATGTCAAAGCACGGAGCCATGTGTTCACTTCTCATGGGAGACTTCTCCGGCAAACAACATGCAACCGCTTAGCACCCATGTGTGCAAGTGTGTGCAATGGTGAAAGCATAGAGACATGAGCATAAATTTCAGCAAATATATCTTTTTCTCATCTTTCTTCTTTCATGCATAGACATCTCATTTTTCAAGTTTTTCAAATTAAGCATGGTACATGAAATGTCTTTGCGACAAAAAGAAGCTTATGCTCCTCCACAAGATAAAGCATGGGCTAAACATTTACAATGACAAGGTCTTTGACCCAATTGAAAAGAATATCACACCCTAGCATGATCTTAAGCAAGATATAGCCATTTCGGCTCAAACAAGACATGCAAAGGCATTTACTCATGGGTGAAGGAATTTAAGTTCAGTTTGTCATTTTAATTAAAAAGAGACTATCTCAATAGAATATATATCAAAACCATCAAGAGCATAGCCATCCATACAATCAATCCCTAGCCAGCCTGCCTAAACTCTAAAATGTAGCAAGTTGTACCAATCACTGCATATAGGAGAAGCTCATCCTAAGATATCATACAAAAGATGAAATCAAGATACAAAAGCAAGAAAAATGTACATCAAGATACAAAGATGGTACAATAGTATACATATGCTACAAGAGAAGCCTCCAAAACTCAGCTCAGAAAAACGCACACACACCAAGTTCCCCTCGCAAGCGGGTGAAGGTAGCTTGGTCAAGTGGTTTAGTGAAAATGTCTGCAAGCTGGTTTTGGGTAGAAACGTGGGCAAGCTCAATATCTCCTTTCTCCACATGATCTCTCAGAAAGTGGTACCTCACTTCTATGTGTTTGGTTTTGGAATGAAGCACGGGATTTTTGGCTACGCTTATGGCACTGGTGCTGTCACAAAGAAGTGGAACATGGGACATGTCTAAGCCAAAATCTCTCAAGGTGTAAGTGATCCAAAGCAACTGGGAACAACAGCTAGCAGCAGCAACATACTCGGCTTCAGTGGTGGATTGGGCTACACTAGACTGCTTGCGAGAAGACCAAGACACAAGAGACGAACCAAGAAACTGACACTGACCAGAAGTAGACTTGCGATCAACACGACATCCAGCAAAATCCGCATCAGAAAAACCATGAAGTGCAAGAGTGGAATCGACAGAATACCAAAGACCCAGCTCAGGAGTAAACTTGAGATACCTGAAAATCCGCTTGACGGCCTGACGATGTGAAGTCCTCGGTGAAGCCTGAAAACGAGCGCACAGACACACGCTGAACTGTATGTCCGGCCTCGTCGCCGTCAAGTAGAGGAGGGAGCCGATCATGCTCCGGTACTCCTTCTGGTCCACTGGTTCTCCGTCCTCATCCGCATCCAAAGCTGTAGTCGTACTCATCGGCGTAGTCATCGGCTTGGAGTCGCTCATGTCGAATTTCTTGAGAATGTCCTTGGTGTACTTGCTTTGGTGCACGAATGTCCCATCCTTGGTTTGCTTGATCTGCAGCCCGAGAAAGAACTGCAACTCTCCCATCATCGACATCTCAAATTCCCTGCTCATATCGTCTGCAAACTTGGCAACAAGATCATGAGAAGAGCCACCAAAAATGATATCATCCACGTAAATCTGAACGATTAATAGATCATTGCCATTTCTCAACAAGAAGAGCGTTTTATCAACCTTCCCCATCACAAACCCCTTGCTAAGCAAGAACCCTCTCAACCTTCCATACCACGCTCTGGGTGCTTGCTTTAGGCCATATAAAGCTCGGTGGAGTTTGTACACTCGGTGTGGGTATCTCTCACTCTCAAAACCCGAGGGCTGCCTCACATACACTTCTTCCTCGATCACCCCATTCAAGAAGGCACTCTTCACGTCCATTTGGTACAATTTGAACCCTTTAGCAACTGCAAATGCTAGAAGGATCCGAATTGCCTCCAAACGGGCAACAGGAGCAAATGTCTCCTCATAATCTATCCCCTCCTGCTGCGAAAACCCCTGAGCAACCAACCTCGCTTTGTTTCTCACTATCTCACCACCCTCATCCCTCTTGTTCTTGAACACCCACTTGGTTCCTATAGGATGGCAATTTGGAGGTGGTTCTACTAACTTCCACACCTGGTTTCTCTCAAAGTTTTCAAGCTCTTCATGCATGGCATTGACCCAATCAGAATCAGATAAAGCGTGTCCAACATTTTTGGGCTCAAAAGACGCGACAAAAGCAGAATGAGCATAATGAGAGATGTTCTGTGACCTCGACCGTGTAGTGCGTTCATCCAAGTTCCCGATGATCTTCGAAGGTGGATGATCCCTCTGTACCAGCCGGGGAGCTTCTCGCCTCGAGATTGCCTCCCCCTCAACATCAGCTTCCACTTGAACTCGATCTGGAGCGCGACTCGACGAAGGTGTAGCAGAGGGGCCGTCGTCGAACGTCGTGGTAGTAGTGGAAGTAGAAGGTACACGATCTCCACACGGTGCATGAATCTCTTCATCATCTTCATCATCAGGCTGTTCTTCCTCAAAGATGGGCTGTCCCAATTCATCATCACCTGCACACTCAAAAGCAGAAGAGCTACACGGAATGGTCTCGTCGAAGGTGACTTCGCAAGTCTCCATGATTTGGTTAGTCTCAAGATTGAGCACACGATATGCTCGAGAATGATTAGCATAACCAAGAAAAATTCCATCCATCGAACGAGACTCAAACTTGTCCAAATTTCCTTTCTTCAGAATGAAACACTTGCAACCAAAGACCCGAAAGTGACTCACACGGGGAGAACGACCATGGAAAAGCTCATAGCAAGTTTTCTTCTTGAAAGCACGAAGGAAAATCCGATTTGAAACATAGCAAGCTGTGTTCACCGCTTCTGCCCAATACTTCCTAGGAGTCCTATGCTCATCTAGCATCGTCCTAGCCATCTCACAAAGTGTTCGATTTTTCCTCTCAACAACACCATTCTGACAAGCAACATATGGCGAAGAGTATTGATGTTCGAGACCAAGATCACGACAGAAGGCATCAAAACGAGTGTTCTTAAATTCCGTACCATTGTCACTACGTATAGCTCTCATGGCACCACCATTACTCTCGTTTTTCAACCTCAAAATCAGATCTCGAACAAAATCAAATGTCTCATCCTTCGACGCCAGAAAGAACACCCAAGCATACCGAGAAAAGTCATCCACAACCACAAGAACATACCACTTCCCACCAACTGAACGAACGCGAGCGGGACCAACCAAGTCCATATGCAAAAGCTCCCCTGGACGCTCAGTCATAACATCTGTCAAAGGTGGATGGAAGCAGCAACCATTTTACCGTGCCTGCAAGGTGCACAAACCAAATCTTTCTCGAACTTGAGCTTGGGCAATCCTCGGATAAGGTCAAGAGCACTCAAGCGTGTGAGTAAATCAAAGCTCACATGACCCAATCTCCTATGCCACTTCCAAAGCTCAGAAGAAGTACCAGCGATCAAACACCGTGAAGGACCAAAGGATCGAGAAAAATCAGCACGAAAAATCTGTCCCTCGGGAATGATCATACACGCAAGGTCACCTCGAGAATCAAGAATTCGAGAATCACCACTTTAAACGAACCTCATAACCCTCATCAAGAAGCTGAGAAACCGAAAGCAAATTGAAACCAAGATTCTTGACAAGAGCAATCCCGCTTCAACATGAAAGTATCGCTCACCTGAATAGCACCCTCAGACAACACTCTACCTCTACCCTTATCCCCGAAAGTGATGTACTGCCTGGACACCACCGGGGTGAGACTGGAGAACCACTTCCTGTTACCTGTCATATGTCTCGAGCAGCCAGAATCCATCAACCAAAAGTTCTCCAAGCCTCCCACCTGCACAATCAGAAACGAGAACGAGAATGAGCGAATGACTCGACACTGGGGTTAGCACAAAACGAGTCAAACCAGTGTCGGGCCATCTGCTCAAAAGAGGGGTTAGCAAAATCAACTCTACCACGTGAAACCCTCTCGTCTCTCACCATCAGGACCTCTAGCACCACGTGGGGGAAAACGTGGCCTAGACTCTCTCCTCACCTCGAAGCTACGGTCGAACCTCCCTGAACCAAACTGACCACGAAACGGAGGCCGCCTAGCAAACTCACGACTAGCTGGAACACCACGACTGCCAACCACAGGAACTGTGCGCACAAAGGCCTCGCCTCTCGGCCAGGGTGAACGAGACACAGGCACACTACGGGAAGAGTAGTACCTGTCCCTGTTCCCCACCTCCTTCTCTCTTCTCACCTCCCTCTTCTTCCTCCAACAGAACTCCTCAAGGTGTCCATCCCTTCCACAATGCTCACAATGGAAGCGGCTGGCTTTGGCTTTGGGGTTTCTCTCGGCTGTGCCCTCTCTCTCGGCTGGTAAACCCCACTCCTCACAAAGGTCACTCTCCTCTGAAAGTTGTCTGTCTTTGGTGGAAACTTAGGAGGATCTGGAGTGGTGTCAAGCTGTTTAGCAGGTGGTTTGGTTTGGGTGTAAAGGTGTTCTTGAGAATGGCTTTTGGTGGGTTTGTGGGAATGTTTGTGGTGGAGCTCTCAGGTTCTCTCTCTCTCACCTCTCACCAACCTTCTCAGAACCCAGACCACGACCATCAGCTCTCTTAAAACCAGCAATCAACATCTTAAGCTGAGGCTCGCGACCCGACAACCAACCCAAACACTGTCGCAACTCATCATTCTCATCTTGCAAGCGATTCACACACTGCTCTAGCTCAACATTCTTCAATGCAACAACATCACAAGCAGAACAAGAATTTGCAATGGGAGATTTCAGTTGTGCTTCAAGTGAACTAATCATGGTGCGTGATTCAAGCAACTGAGCATGCAAAGCAGGACAAGAAGTACAAGCACCTAGCAAAGATGATCTAGACTTCAACTCAGCAAGCTCAACCCTAGCACCCTCTAGTTCATCTAAGCAAGTCATGTGTTTCTCCTTAAGCACAACCAGATCAGCAATATGCACATCACAGAACGAGCATTCAACTTCATCAGACACAAGAGGAGCATCTTTCAACACAGCAATCTCTGACTCAAGCTTAGCTGCTCTCTCCCTAGACTCGCAAAGCAAAGACTCAAACTCCATCACCTTCTTTCCAGTCTCAGAAAGCAAGGTCTCAAGCTCAGCCACTCTATCCTTGGACTCTCCTAGCAAAGACCTAAACTCCCTCTTCTCCTTGTTGGTCTTCCTAAGCACATCATCGCGGTTATCGACCAACTGCTCTAATCTAGCAATCTCCTGACGCAAAGAGATGGGATCGGTCAATACCTCATCCTCGGAGTCGGAGTCGGAGTCGTCCTTGCTCTTCACGGAGTCGTGCGCCATGGTGCAGTAGTCGACGGCGGCGAAGGAGATGCCGTTGAAGTTGCGGTTCAAGCTCTTCTTCTCCTTGCGGTGGCCGCGGTCTTCATCTTCACTGCTTGAGCTTGACGACGTGTTGGTGGAGCTTGTGTCGATGTCTCTCGCATCTGCCACCATCGCTCGAGATCTGTTCTTCTTGTGTCCACCGTGCTTGTTCTTCGACCTTCTCTCATCCTTGTTCTTGTGCTTGGAGCGGTACTCGTCCTTGGGACGGTGCTTGTGGTCGTCTCGCGGGCGGTGCTTGCGGTTGTAGTCGTTCTTGATCTCCTCGGGGCACTCGGCGATGAAGTGGCCCATCTTCCCGCATCTGTAGCACGTACTCCCGGCACGCCTCGAACCCTTCCGGTTCTGGTACATCCGCTCGAACCTCCTCGTGATTAACGCGAGATCCTCCTCGCTCAGCACCTCATATTCTTCATCTGGAAGAGACAAAAGAGAAGACAAAGCAAAGTGTCTAGGAGTGTTAGCATGTCCATATCCAGAGCCACCGACTAGAGCCAGACTATGGGGATCAGTCGGACTCTTAGCCTTGGCAAGCAGCTGTCTGTCAACCTCAGAAGACTTCAACTTCGAGAAAATCTCATCGACAGATAAAGTCTCATAGTTTGCCGACTCCATGATCGCCTCAACCTTGGCACCCCACACGGATCTGTCAAGTGCTTGCAGGAGCTTGATAGCTCGGTCATGATCCGAGTATGGGAGTACGGTAATGTTGGCTTTCATGTTGTTGACAATGGAAGTGAAACGCTGAAACAAGGCATCAACAGACTCTCCAGGCAAATGAGCAAAATTTTCATATTCTCTCCGATACATCGAGATAAGCCTAGCCTTCACATGGCTATCACCACCGTGGGCTACCTTGAGCTTCTGCCAGATCTGGCTAGCTAGGTCCTCGCCCAAAACACGCTCAAACTCCTCGGCAGACAAAGCACGGAACAAGTAGTCAACAGCTCTAGCATTTGCCTCAAACTTATCCTTTGCATCCTGGGCATCTAAGTTGGTGGGATTGACATAGTTTTCATCTTTGGTCACATCCCACAACAACTTTCCTTTGCCTCGCAAGAAAGCGCCCATACGCGCAACCCAGTTCGGGTAGTTCTTCCCATCGAAGTGCGGAGGCCCGGAACCCCGATCTTGGTACGCCATCTTTGGATCTTAGACTGGTTAGAGTCGCAAAGACCCGTAACCGGCTCTGATACCAATTGAAGGACCAAAACGGCGACCAGAGAGGGGAGGAGTGAATGGGAGCCGATAAAAATTCTTTCCAACCAATCCGGCTATTTTCCCAAATCAACTCAGAAACCTCCGAAAGCAATCTTGCCAAGATCACGTAGCCACTGTCAAGCTACTGACCCTAGGAACAAGAAACACGCAGCGGAACTCGATTCGATCGAAAGGAACACAAAACCAACCGAAACAAGACTCGATCCAACTTACCCAGGGGGGGCGGTTAAACCGGGTCAGGGGGGGCGGTTAAACTGCCCTGGCCTGGGAACCACGGGAAAAAGTCAAATCTAAAATGGATCTCCCAAACTGCTTGAGCTCTTGAGGCGAGATTTTGGTCAGATGATATAGACCTCCAGTGGAGTGTTTTCCCAAAAGATCTCGGCCTCTAACTCGCTACAACTCCCGGAATCTCAGATCTCGTGAAGAACACCATGACCTTGAGTTCATCCCGAAAATCTCAAATCCAAAGCGATTCCCGGCGTTTGGGGGCAAAGGATCACCAGCAAAAGAGGCACAAGGCACTTATACGTGAATCCCCCAAAGAAACCCGAGAGAAAACGCCTTAGGAAGAGAAGAACGAAAATCCCCCAAAAATAGCTCCGAAAATAGAAAAAGAAAAGAGAGCTCGTGGAATCAAATCATGGCACAAAGATGAGCAGCACAAACTCAATCACATAACCATGAATTCACCTATACAAACTACAAAGGATTCGAAATAGTTCTAGGTGAAGGGGACGAAGGGGAAACTAGTTCAAAGGAGAAAACCAAAGAGAACTAAAGAGATAACTAGTGAGATTGCAGCCACCAGCCCTGGGAGGGCCTATTAGTAGTCCAAGTGGTGGTGCTCTAAAGACTAAACTACCCCTAAGTGATACATACCCCTCAGGGGCAAATTTGACATTTGGTTCTCAGATATTTTCCGGCTGGGACACCTTCCACTGCAAGCTAGCTTCCCTCCGACGCAAGCCTTGCAGTCACGCCGTGTGTCCTCCGGATCGAAGCTCCTCGACGCCGTTTTTGGGCCTGCCCTGGGGGGGCGGTTAAACCAGCCCTAGGGGGGCGGTTAAACCAGCCCTGGGGGGCGGTTAAACCAGCCCTGCCAGCCACACTTGGCCCAGCAGCCCATCTTCGCCACGTCGAGTCCTCGGTCCTTGGTTTTGAGGCCCAAACCAAGGGAAACCGTCCACCGATGATTTTGTGGCCAAATCACCAAACCCCGCGCGCAAACTTCGGTTGTTAGCCGCTACCTTGCGCCGGCTTCACGTCCGCGTACGAGCTTCGGTTGTGAGCCGCTACCTCGCACCGGAACCACGTCCCCTTGCTCGTTCTTGCCAGCATGTGAACCGCACTTGATCCACTGGCCACCGGGTCCCTCGAACCAAGCCTACTTGTCTCTCCGCTCCTCGGAGGCCGCCATGGCTAAGACCTTTCGTGCCTGTTCTTCACCTACACCAATGCAATCAAGCCGCATTCTACACCTGCAATACTTGAGCCAAGGGAAACGTCAATCCACACCACGTTGTCAATCACTCATCACACCAGGAAGCGACCATCCACCGGTCCTCGGACACACCGGGTCCTCAATGCCATGGCCCAGATCTTCGCAGCGGCTCAGAAGCTAAAGCAGACAGAGTATGAGGTCCCTAGCAAGGAGCCCAGACCACACAAGGCGGCTGTCCCTGAAGACGTGGCGACCAAGGATGCACCACTACTGGAAGGAGACCAGTCGAAGACCACCAAGATCGGGGCCGGCTTAACCCCGAAATAGGAAGGCGAGCTCGTCAGGATTCTGCAAGCCAACCGTGACATCTTTACGTGGAAACCTGCAGATATGCCAGGAGTGCCAAGGAACCTGATCGAGCATAGCCTTAACATCGATCCCAAAGCTACACCCAAGAGGCAACGGTTGCGATGGATCGCAACCGACAAGCGAGAGGCGATCGAGAAGGAGCTAGCGAAACTACTCGCCGCAGGATTCATCAAGGAAGTCTTCCACCCGACTGGTTGGCAAATCCAGTCTTGGTGAGAAAGAAGAACAACAACGAGTGGCGCATGTGCGTCGACTACACTCGTGCAGAAGTTCCGGAGTTCCCTTTGATACTTGTTGATTCAACAAAGTATACATCGGTCAAAATCCGAAGAGTAGATCACATGACTACTTTCCAGGATCCCTGAGTACTTAGATTTAACTAAGACCAGGCTGAACACCTGTAGAGGCCAGCTAGCCTTATAAAGCAACTACCCACAAGTGGTAATTTCAAATCTTTGAGTACTTATTTGAAAGTACTACAGAGTCTACTCGGCAAGAAGAGTAGTAATTTCAAATCTTTGAGTACTTATTTGAAAGTACTACAGAGTCTACTCCACAAGGCGAGTAGTAACTTCAAATCTCTGAGTACTCATTTGAAAGTACTACAGAGTCTACTCCACAAGGCGAGTAGTAATTTCAAATCTCTGAGTACTTATTTGAAAGTACTACAGAGTCTACTCCACAATAAGAGTAGTGATTTCAAATCTTTGAGTACTTATTTGAAAGTACTACAGAGTCTACTCCATAATAAGAGTAGTGATTTCAAAATCTCTGAGTACTTATTTGAAAGTACTCTAGAGTCTACTCCACAATATGAGTAGTGATCTTCAAGTACCAGTTATCAAGTGCTTTGAAGTATAACTCGCAAAATGAGTTCAACTTACCGGGGGCTTCCTGAATACACTGCAAGAGTGGTTTGGATGATTCTTCGGGCGCATCATGATCAATGGAATTCACCAATATGGTGGTCGCCTCAACCCGTTGCAAGTTATCAAGTCAAAGTTCAACTTCAGCTTGTGCCGCGGTACTGCCGCATCACCAATATGTTCGTGATGAACTCAAACTAGTCGGAATCAACTCTGACTAGTCCGCTTCATCGACAAACGACATCAAACAAGCTAAGTTACTTGTTTCAATTATTTTTTATTTTATTCTAACAAGATTGTCCAAGCGCCGAGTACTTTGTTTGGATGACAACTTTCTAGGCCGCACAGCGTGCTATCACATCTTTGCCAGCTTCCAGGCTCGGGGGCTGACGCTAAAATTACAACTCGGTTTGCCATCAGGCTTACCTAGTTGTCTTTCTCCAGCATATTTGAGTCGCCAAGTATCAATAATGGGACGACGACTACATTGGCACCTGACTCCTGATTCTGGGGAGATCGCGGCGTGACAAGTCAACCACGACCTCCTCTGTTCTACTACTCTATTGATGGTGGCTATTTCGGCTACATACTACTCGATGCATCTCCGCTGGCTCCTATGCTCGGGGGCTAGGTACAAGAAAACCACTCGGATGATGATCTCCAAGATGATTCAATGTGACCACTATTTTTGGGTGCAAATTACCACTCGGATGATGATCTCCAAGATGATTTGAAGAACCCTAAAGCTCGCTGGACCCTTGAATTGATCATTCTGAATCGTTTCAAGGCTCGGGGGCTGATAGGCGATATACATCGACTGCTGATTTCATTTTTTCTGAAGACTGAAGACTTAAATCAAGACCCTCGGCTTGATTTTTTGATTCAACCCAAGGCTCGGGGGCTACTTGATATCAAGTGCAATTTTTCCAAAATTGCACATTTCAAGAACAAGATGAAGATTCAAGATTCTGTGGACCCTCAACCTGATTCTTCGATTCAACTTAAGGCTCGGGGGCTACTCCATGTGGAGTGCGATTCTTATCGCACACCATATAATATTTTGAAGACTACTGATTTAATCAGAATAAACGGGGCTTAAACACCTCATGGCCTCGTGACAACCAAGACCTGTCCAAGACTGATCAAGCACTCGAAGAACTCGAAAAAGCACTCGATTGGCTTGGCAAGCACTCGGTTGATGATACTCGACGATGAAGCGCTTGCGGGCTTGTTGGAGGTACGACCATGGGCCCACAGGGACGCATGGATTGTCTCCAGACAGAGTCGTACCAGGCGTGAAGAACACGAGTAGAGTACTGCAAGGACTCTTCTCATTATGGAAACTAGTTGTATGACTTGTAAACTACTCGGATTGCCTTGAAAAGCACTCTCCGAGTAGTAATTGGTTAGGATTCTACTCGAAACCGACCTTGTAACCCTGCCCGCCGTGTATATAAGGCTGGGCAGGGACCTCCTCCAAAACACACGATCTCATCAATACCAATCACCACACAGGACGTAGGGTATTACGCCTTCTAAGCGGCCCGAACCTGTCTAAAATCCTGAGTCTCTTTGCCTTTGCGTTCCTGATCTCGGCGAAACCCACCTGAAACTCTACTACCTCGGGATACCCCTCGGTAGGATCGACGGTAGAACACCGACAATGGGTGGTGATGGAGGTGGAGAGGACCAGTGATCCACCACAGTGGTTCTTCTTCAGGCCCTTTCTTGATGATGAATGATAAAGGGGGAGAAGAACATGGATTAAAGCTTGTTTCTCAATTTTATCTTAGCTAGTCTGGGTAGGGCGGTTTAACCGGCCTATGGTGGCGGTTAAACCGGACTCAAGTGTGTCATGAGACATGGATATGTAATAAATTCAAAATCTCTATTTGTGGACTTGAGAACTTGTAATGTGTGCTACTCCGTGTGTGTAATTTATTTATGATATTAAGTGACTTTGTGCTAGAGTGATGCATGTTTCATTATGATTGTTATCTTTTTGTGCATACTGTCAGAATATGGCGGTTAAACCGGCCTACAGGGGCGGTTAAACCGCCTGTGGCCTGACAGCCGCATATTCTTCTCTTTCTTTTGCTTTTGTGCAATATCTGTCATATGCATCACTGATTTATTCTGGTTTTCATCACACACTTGTTGCACCCCACAGATTCTGAGATTTAGGGGGAGCTCCATGGTTTACTTGAAATATGTGCAATAATTGGCATTTGAGGCCAAGTTCATGAAAATTCTCTACCTTTGCACATATTAAGGGGCAGCTCAGTCTAAATCTCTGAATTTAAAAGCTTTATTGATATATCTTTTTGTAAGTTTTAATCAGGTTGTCATCAATTACCAAAAAGGGGGAGATTGAAAGTGCATCTAGTCCCTTAAATAGGTTTGGCAAATTGAATGACAAAACGATTAAAGAACTAACATGTCTTGTAAAGTTTATGAGCAGAATTTAATTTGAATAATCATGATACTTGTGTATTCATTTGCTGAAAGCATCAATGTTTAGCTCATAAGCAAGAAGTGATGGTTCTCATAGTGATATAACATGATGTACAACAAGTAAGTGTGAAACATGAAAAGAGACTTGGTCTTTAACCTTGTGAAGACTTGTTGAGATCCAAATGAGATGCCACGATCAAGGTTGGATAAAATTGAGAAATGCGAGCTAAGAAATATATGCTAAGAGAAATGATGGTATGTGACATCATGACTCTATATACTCGATGTATGACTTGCATGAGAAGACATGGATATATTGGTTAATATTCTATGGTCAAAACAAATGGATTGATTTCATGAATGATACAAGTATATATGCAGCTATATGTGAAGCATGGAAGAAAGGTTGGATTTCAGGATAGTGTTTCTAAGGACCAAGCATTGTGTGATCAACTTGCGGCTTGAGTCATGCAGTCTTTGCTAAGGGTGACGAAACTTTCTAGGGATCAACTTGATGAATCATGATCACATGTGGACTTCATATAAGCAAGTATCAATATTTATAGAAAAAAGTTGACTTGCAACTAGAAGTGGATTTCATTCTATATCAAAGGTTCAAATCACTAGCTCAAGTTGATTTTTGCTCAAGCTTAAACAATGTGGACAGTCCTCAAAAGAAGAATTGATTATGTGCGGCACAATTGAAGGCATTCAAGCTCAAGCAAGTGATTGGATTTTATATTTATTCTTGAGTATAGGTATACCGTACTATCAAAAGGGACGCCACATTGAATAATTGACTTAACACCACAATAGTGCTCAAAAGATAACCTAAGTGAGATAGCCTTGAGAGTTGAGAAGAAAATTGAGCAAGTGGGTGCTCACTGACCCAGGGAGGTTTAACCGCACCTAGGGGTCAGTTTAACTGCCCCTAACCTCTAACAGCTCCAACGGCTAGTTTATTTGAAATGGCGGTTTAACCGGCCTTAAGGGGCGGTTTAACCGGCCATGGCAGATCTCTAACAGCTAGTTTTTGTTGCATGGGGTATTTATACCCCTTAGCCCTCTTCTTTGAGGGCTGCTAGTTCTGTGTGATTCCTAAGCCTTCTTGACACATTCTAACAGCAGAGGAGCTTCCCCCAACCACTCTTTGTGAGTTTGCTTGATTTGGTAGAAATCTTTGAGTTGGGGTTGAGTGAAGCAATTGGGTGTGAGCTTGAGAGTTTTGTGAGCTCAGAGATCTTGTGAGAGCACTAGAGGGCAAAAACCATAGCTTGAGCACTCATGGTTAGCATCAAAAATTTCTTTGTGCATTTGTTCCTCTTGAAGCTTGGCTCCTAGACGGCTAGGCGTTGCCGGTGAGCTCCCATTCGTGTGGTGAGCGACCGGAAATTTGTAAGGGCTGGTCTTGCCTCCTTCGTGGAAAAGGACCATCTTTAGTGAAAGGCTAAGGTGTGACGTGTATACACCTTGGCGAGGCGACCTTGCGGGGTTCCTCAAACGGAGACTAGGAACCGCTGAACTTGCTTGGTGCTTGCAGCGGGTCTGAATTTCGGGAAACAAATCCTTGTGTCTCTACTTCACTTTACTTGTTCATTTCTAGATTTATTTGCTTCCACTTCGATCTACTTGGGTATACTCTATTTGTGTGCAGGAGCTTGACGATATTGCTTAGATATACCTGCACAAGAAGTACCCCAAGTGTATTTGGTGCTAGAAGAACAAAAGGGGGTTCGAGCAACTTATTGGGCAGCTCACTGCCTTGGGACGGTTTAACCGCCAGGCAGGGGCGGTTTAACCGCCTGGTGCTAACAGCCGGCTGAAATGTGGACAAAAAGATTAAATTGGTCGTCTCGCCTATTCACCCCCATCTATGTGGCATCTAGATCCATACAAGATCGAGAAAAAAGGGGTGAAAAGTACAGGAAAATACTATTTTTATGGAAGTGTGTGTAAGGATAGAAATGAACTGACACCGTTTTGTAGGTGGATAACTTTTCGTGAAAAGGTGGCGCTTTTCTAAATCTAAACAGGGCCTTATTTCCTCTCACATAATAATATTAAAACAGTAAAAATCAACCATAACTAGGGAACTTATCCACCAGCGGAACACCCAAATTATGGATGGATGGAGTACTCCCTCCGTCCCAAAAAACAAGTCGTTTTAGGATTCAAAATTTGTCTCATAAAACAAGTCGTTTTACCTGATTTGGCGGGTTTGAATGTGCATGTAGGCATGCAACAGTCGGTTAGCTCCAAATCTGGCTAAAAGATAGAGGCAATCAATGTCATTTTATATTTTTGTTAATGTAACATCCCTGAAGTTAAGACCTAAGTAATGTGAATTAGTGATGGAGAAAATTTGGATGAATTGGGACCTTTGAGGCAAAGTCAAAAACTTGGTCAAATTTGACCAAAAGTCAAAAAGAGAAGAGATGGTTTGAAAATTTTCAAACAAAATTTTGGACTAGCAATTCCAAGTCAGTGGAACTCAATGGAATGGAGTTTGTGACAAAATTCACTTCATAAGTGTCTCAATTAAATGAAGAAAGAAAAAGATTAAAGTTACTTTTCCCCATCCGAAAACAGGAAAAAGTTTAAGTCTGAAATCAGTGAGAAGTTGACAAGTTCTTTAGCTTGAAACTTTTGATTTTTCTTATACACTACCCTGTGACCCAAAGTAAAAGTGGAAGCTGATGGTTTGAACTTATTGTGAAATTAATTTCACAACTTAATTTGGCTATTAAGGATTTATTTTGAGCTAGCCATCTCAGGTAAAAATTATGTTTCTGCTGTCAGCCTGAGAAAGTTTCTAAGTCTGGGACAGCTGAAAAACCTTTAACTTTGGGCGCGATTTTGAGAGGTTTTTGTGTATGAACTTTGGTAATCTTCATGCCTAAAGTAAACTTGGATATATGGAGGATTGATGAGAGTTCTTTTCCTTGTGAAAAAGTGGTATTTACCTATTTAAGTTGGGGCTCAAAGTTGGCTAAATCGAAAAAGTTTCAGGCAAATCAATACTGTCCGATGGACAGTTAAGGTCAAATTTTCGACAGTTTTCAAAGGAAGAATTCTTTCATTTTTGTATATGAAGTATTCACCAACTTCATGAAAAATGGGATGCTAGATACTTGAACTATCACCATGCCAAATCTTGTTTGGAATAAAGGTGATTTGCTATTTGTTTGGAGCCTCAATTTTGAATGGATTACATTGCAAACTCTGAAACTGTGACGAATTCATCAGAAAACTGAAGATCGGGTTTTTCCCCCAAAGTTCAGAGATCAAATCCGCGTGATTGAGAAAAGTTTTAGTCCAATGATCTATACCAAAGTTGAAGCTCTATAGTTACTCTCCAAGTTTGGTTTAAAGTTTAAAGGAAGTTTGTATTTCAAAGTTTGTGAAATTTTGGAATCAAAACAGGCAAATTGGATAGAAAGAAGGAAGAAGAAGACAGCAGGGCGGATGGGAGCTGCCTGCCTGCTTGCCGCCGGCGAGCAGAGGCGGTCCGGTCGAGCCACGCGGCGGCAGCACTCGAGGACAGCGTGTTGAGCTCAAGCAGGAGGTGGCACGGTGAGAGGCGGTGAAACTTTTGAATATATACTGAGCTCCCGGTCGAGCTTATATCCTTCCCGCCATTTTCGCCCTTCCACCATCCTCGCCGTCGCCGGAGAAATTCGTCGTTGTTCGACCGCCTTAGCCCAAACCCTTCCACTCAAACCTTCGCTTCGTCGTCCTCTACGACCTGCACCAGCTCTTGTCCTCCACCATCCACCCCAGCGCCTGTACGACTGCTTTTTCCTCGACGCCGGCAGTTCTCTGCCTTTGGGGTGAGCACCCTCCCATGGAAGTCTTGGTTGCCGTAGCTTTGGTCTAGGTTTGAGGGCATGAATGGGTTGATCACGAGTCGTAGATGGTTCAAGAGTTGTTGGTTGGGTTTGAGAAGCTCTAGTTCGGCTGGCATAGCTGCGCCGCCGTGCGCGCTGCCGAGCTCATGGCCGTCGCCATGGAACTCTTGGTTCTGAGCACCTAGCAAGGAAACTGAGGGAAGCACTAGATGTTCTAGGGTGAGGCGAGTCTGTGGGTCATGTTCAAGTTGAGCTTTTCGTCGCCGTTGAGCCGGTGTAGCTCCGCGCCGCCGCCCAACCCTAGCTTGGCCGCTGCTTGGTTGCGCCGCCACTCTACTGCTTCGCCGTCCAAGTAAACACCTCCAACGGGTGCGCCTCGCGTAGGGGGATCGATTCCGAGTGGTTTCGTGGCCGGAGAGCCACCACCGGCGGGTCGGCCGCCGGTCAAAGCCGGCCGGCGCCAGTCAAGGCCGGAGGGCCTGTTGGTTTAGTCGCCAGGGACTGCGGGGGAGAAGATCAGGAAGTCCAGGGGGTTTTCCATAAAAGTGCCATTTTAGATTTAGATTTAGATTTAAATTTCAATTTTCACTCTAAAATTCATAGAAATTTGTAGAAATGTCCAAAAATAGTGAAACCAATTTTGTTAAGATTGCTTTATTTTCCTTTATGCATTAAAATTCTTAAACCCTAGGTCAAATTATAAAATAAATTTGGTATTTGTTTATTTAACCTCTTTTAGGTTATTAAATAAATACTTAATATTTATAAAATGTTTAATAATACTGGATAATGATTTATAATTAGAAATTTATAATAAATAGACTTTTTATTTAGTTATTTATTCTTTTTAGAATTAGAAATTAATTAGTAATCCTTTTATAATAAATTTAAAAGTACTTAAGGACTAGTTTAATTAGGATAAAAATGTGAGTTAATCTTTTTAAAGGGGTAGTTAGTGTTAGCTTGCAACTTTATCGTGAAGAGAAGTTGTATGTCTTGTTTCTCAAAGTTTTGCATAAACTAACCTCTGTTTTGTTTACCTTAGCAACTGAAGCTCCGGAAGTCGAATACGTGGAATTTTCTGAGGAACAGCAGCCATCAGAAGAAGTATTAGTGATTGCCCCTGAAGCCGACGAACCTGTGGAAGAATCTAACTTTTTTGTGACTTCAGGCAAGCTCCGGTGCATTTAAACCTATTCATTTCGAATTGTTCATCATTGTGTCCAAATCTTGATGTATGTGATGCATTAAGTCTAGGAGTTGATTGAAACCTACTCTTATGCACAACTCCTCCTTGATATTAAGGACATCTTTGCCATCTGTTCAATATATTTAGTAATGTCCCATGCTTAGTCATGCTCAGTAGTTACCATTCTCTCGGGTAACTTTTGTTACTCGACCGCTTAAGGTAATCAAGATCAATTAATTAAGAAACCTGAAAGAAAGAAAAACTGGTTTGGAATGCGAGCAGAAGCTTGGAAGGAATTGAGAGAAATCGATTCCATAGTTCTGTTTGCCTGCTTAAGATGATTAAGGCCCGTCCATTGTTTTAACCGCTGATCAAGTAATTTTTACCTGGTAACTTACTGGGATGGGGAACCAGCAAGCCCAGTACGTTGGTTGACTCTTAGAGTGGAAATATTTTTACCTGTGCTTGATGAGTCGGAGAAAGGCGGGGGCGTAGCCTGAAACTCACCTGATGGTCAGGCCAGACGTGGGGCCTCTTGTGGGGGTGCGTTCCCGCGTTCGGGTAATTATATTTCTAATTTTTTAGTATAACCAATCGAAAGGATTGTTGCATACAGCCTGATTAGCTGTACGTGGCTGGGAATTAGGTCTCTCCTGCAGGATGTAAATCGGTCCGGATCGCCACTATTCTTGATTATGAATGTGCTTGATCAATGTTAAGCATCGTAGCTGAAATAAGTGGAATATAAAGTTTTTATGAATTCAATATGCTGATTGATCTAATTACCACTTGAGTGAAAAACACTTTATAACCTAGAAGCTTAAATAGAAACTAATTTTGAGTTATTAAAAAAAATGTAAGGATCTACTTAGTAAGCAATTTTTGCAAAATGATGAAGTCAGCCAGTCCACGAAAAGACTAGCATATTCCTTGCCTTTCAGTCTTTTAATTTCTGTTAGTCGGGTTAGTCTTACTGAGTACCTTTTGTACTCAAGTGATTCCGTGTTGTTGTTTTCAGAGGCTTCGCAACAGGAAAACGAAGAAGAAGTCCCGAAGAACTAGAACATCCGTGGGTCTCTTGATGTTCTGGTGTTGACCTAGCTATACAGATATATTAGTACCTGGCTGCCCTGGTTTGTTTGTTTAAATTTCTCTAGTATGGCTTGACATGCACTTAAGTTTGTTTCAAACTACTGTTTGTAATAATTCGTACCTTGAGCTATTTATGTAAAAATGTAATGCTTGTTAATACTTTCCCTTCTCGAAAGTAATCCTGATATATGGCTAAGATTAAAGTTGTAAGTGGAGGTTTCGGGTTGTCCTGGGGACACTCGACGGATTGCCGGGTTTAAACTGTTTGAATTGCGTTGGGATAATTACTGTTGCGACGGTAATTGGCGCACTTGAGCCAGTTTAAATTGAACGGTTCTGCCACAGCTGGTATCAGAGCCATAGATTGGGATAATTAACAAGGATTGCGTCTTTTTGAAACCCTAGGGACCCTATTTTAAAGTTAAAAAGAAATAGTTGTGATTGGGGTGGCTGTAGAATTAATTTGTTATTTGTTTTGCAGATGCTAACTGTCCTGGTGTGTAACGTTAGATTCGTTAGCAAATTTTTTTAAATAGGGAGAGTTTTACAATGCCACCGAGTTTTCTACGGGTGTGTATAAATTGGGCAGGACGTAGGAAACGTTGCATCATGCTGCATTGCATAGTTTTTAAATCTTTTGGGTTTGGTGAGTGACGTTAGATTTTAACTTAGTTTTCTTGTTCAGATGGATTTTGAGGAGCACACTGACCAGGATGGATGGACTCAGGGTTTCTATCATAAGAAGCCAGGATTTACACAGCTGTTATGGAAAATCTTAAAAGACAAGGGTTTCAAGAATCCACCTGTGTACTACTGGAGAAAAGAAGATACCGTTCATAAGGTGGGATGTACCGTCTATGTTCATATTCCTGAGTCAGAAGCCCATCCAGATTGGAACATAGATGAGGTATGGGAGTATGAGTTTGAATTTGAGGATACTGTCGAGAAAGCCGCCTTGGTAGCATTGACGGCGTTGTGTGAGAAGAATAAGTTAGAGATTGGTTCCAGTCCTGCTCGACATTTCCCTATCATAGATCAGCAAAATGGTATTTGGAGGCGTCGACTTAAGGCCTTGAAAGGTAAGCAGCGGGTGGAACGTGATGCTGTTGCCGCCGCCTCGATGGACTATATGACTTATATGTATAATCTTCACCAAGCCTGCCAGCATGAGTATTATAAGCAGAGAGAGAGAAATGCAGAGGTTAAGATGGCTGAGGCTGGAATGAAGTTTAATATGGAACAAGACAGGCAAGCTGAACGAGTTCGTAGGAAGAAACCATGAAGCGGGAACATGAAGTAGAAAGTGCCATGAGGAGGCAATCTCAACGAATCGATCAACTGGAGGGGGAACTTAAACAAGCTTATGACACTATGGAGGTAAGTCAGCAGACTTCGGCCTTATATCGTGAGACGGTTGGGGCTAACATTAATAGATTGGAGGCTGAGCGTATGTTTCATCTCGATGAGATACTCTCTCTTCGAGTGGCTTTAGAAGAACTCCAGGAACAACAACCAGTACACCCCGCTAACAATGCTCCACCTCCTGTAGAAAATCCTCCGCCAGCTCCAGTCACTGGAGAAGGCGTAAATGTTGTTAGTTTTGAGATGGAAGTACATGGTTTGGAAGCTATAGCTGCAGGTTTGCAGGTTGGTAAGGAAGAGGGAATGGAACATCCAGGTCCAGAGATCGATCTTTTTGCTCATGAAAATTTAGATGGATTTGATTTTCCTATGGAAGATAATTTGGGAGGTGTTCCGATGGATCCCCATCAGTTTAATTGGGCTCATGTGAATGCTGACGGTGTTGATCCGGAAGGACATGAAGCGGCCATGGATGATGATGAAGAGGAGGAAGAGGACCCTGAGGAAGCAGAAGAGATATAGGGGTTAGATAGTGCGCCTATTTCACCATCTTCTTTTAGTGACAATGAGTCTACAGGTGAGAATTCAGTTAATCATTTTCCTCCACTTGAAGAGCAGAATGAAGTTAATTCCAGGCCTACTGTCCCACCTGGACAAGTGTTGATGACGGCTAATCAAGATGTGTTACAAGCTGCAATGGCACGATTAGGGATCAATACCACAGAGTTGGGTATTTACCCCTATGGTGGCTAAAAAGAGGACTTGAAAACTTGTGAACGTGACTGTAACAAATAATATGTAGTTAGGGATACCAGTCTGTAAAGTTGGTTTGTGATGACAGTTGTAAATATTTGTGGTTTGTATTCTGTTGAAACTATGGTTGTAGAACTTAAATAAGTGTTGTATAAATGTGGTTTGCTGGAATAAGTGATGCATGTTTCGGTGCTATGTGTTGTAATTATTGTTTTTCAGAATTATGCAGTATTGTATCTGTTGACATTGAAGTCCTTGGAGGACAAAGGAATTAATCCCTTGTTTTGGAATTTTGTAGAATGTCGGGTTCAAAGGAATCGCATACCGCAGCAAGGGCCGATAAGACGGCCCGAGTTCAAAATCCCACTCTGACGGATGCCTTCGCCAGTATTGTCAATACTGGGGTGGAGCAGACTAGGTTGCTCAATCTCATTGCGGAGGCTCTTAATACTAATCAACATCATGCCCGTCAAGCAGACCACCCAGAGTGACATATCCAAATTTTTTGGAAACTCATCCACCAGTCTTTCTCAAGGCAGAGCATCCGATTGAAGCGAATGAATAGCTTCAGGCTATAGAGCAGAAGTTTCGGGTAATTCCTCACTGTTCCGAAACTCAAAAAGCGGAATTTGCTGGATTACAGCTTCAAGGCCCAGCGGGTACATGGTGGGCCAGTCATTTGATAAGACAACCTGCTGACAGAGAAATTACTTGGGATGATTTCAAGGCAGCGTTTCGTGCCCAGTTTGTGCCTGCAGGGGTTATGAGAATGAAATTAGAGGAATTTTTGAGACTCCGGCAAGGAGAAAAGAGTGTATTGGATTACACAAATGCTTTTGATCATTTGTCGCAATATGCTCCTGAACATGTGGATACTGAGGCCAAAAAGAAGGATTGTTACTTTCGAGGCCTCAATGCAAAGATGCAAGATAAGTTATTCACATGTACTTTTGATACCTATAGTTCTGCTGTGAGTATGGCATTCACTGCGGAAGAAAAGATGAAGGCAGTGGAAGAGACTCTGAAGAAAGAAGAATCCCTTAAAAGGAAGAACCCACCGTTTGGAGCTTCAAGCAGTGCTCCCCCACGTTTTAAGGTGGTTTATCGAGGGCCAGCTCGACCCCCTTATAGACCGCCACAGCAACAACCTCAGCAGCAATGGGTGGTCAGGAATCCTTATAATGTTCCACGTCCGACCAATCCGCAATATTTAGGGATTCGTAACACCGCTGCTCCAATTAATGCGCAGCCGTGTTATAATTGCGGAAGGACTGGTCATTTTGCTCGGGATTGTCGTTTCCCTAAGCAGGGGGGAAATGCTAATGTGAAGGCCCAGACTTCAGGACAAGGAGTTGGGCAAAAGTTTGTTCGTAAGAAGTTCTTCAACACCAAGACCGGAAGAGTGCACTATATGACCGTTGAAGAAATTCCTGAAGGAGAACCTGTTATGGCTGGTATGTTCTCTATCAATGATCATCCTGCAGTTATTTTATTTGACTCGGGTGCTTCACACACTTTCATCAGTAGAAATTTTGTGGAAAAATATCAGTTAGAAGCAAGTGTTTTAAGGACAAGCTATGCTATCCAATACACGGGAACCACCCAAAACACTAATTTGATAGTTCGAGATGTGGTTCTTAACCTAGAAGGCAAAAAGGTTGGTGCGGTACCCTTAATCCTGGAAGATCAAGGAATAGACCTTATCCTGGGAATGAATTGGATGAAACAGTACAAAACCTTGATTGATATAGAGACTAGAACTATTTGTATGAAGGATATGCAAGGGAATTCTTTTGAGATAGAAATTCCTAACCGCCAGTGTTGTGACCAAATGGTTAAGAAGACTAGAGCTGTTACTTTGGCTTCAATACCTGTGGTAAATGAGTTTGAAGATGTCTTCCCTGAAGATCTCCCTGGTTTACCACCGGATCGAGCAATAGAATTTACTATTGAAATAGAGCCTGGCACAGCTCCAATATCGAGAAGACCTTATCGGATGCCACCAAAAGAGTTAGAAGAATTAAAAGTTCAGTTGCAGGAATTGCTGGATAAAGGTTTTATTCGGCCCAGTAGTTCACATTGGGGTTGTCCAGCTATATTCGTAAAGAAGAAAGATCATACCTTTAGGTTATGTGTGGATTATCGCCCGTTAAATGCAGTGACTATCAAGAATAAATATACATTGCCACGAATTGATTTGTTGTTTGATCAACTAGCCGGAGCAAAGGTTTTCTCTAAGATTGATTTAAGATCAGGGTATCATCATATTAAGATCAAAGTGAGGACATACCCAAGACTGCATTTTCTACCAGATATGGTTTATATGAGTATTTAGTCATGTCTTTTGGATTGATTAATGCCCCAGCCCATTTTATGTATCTGATGAACTCAGTGTTCATGCCAGAGTTGGATAAATTTGTGGTAGTTTTCATTGATGACATTCTTATATTTTCTAAGAATGAAGAAGAACATGCAAAGCATTTGCGCATTGTTCTAAACAAACTCAGGGAGCATAAACTTTATGCCAAATTTAGTAAATGTGAATTCTGGTTGAAGAAAGTACCTTTTCTTGGGCATGTGTTGTCAGCCGATGGAGTTGAGGTTGATCCAGGAAAAGTTAAAGATGTTCTAAATTGGAAACCACCAACAACAGTGCATGAAGTTAGAAGTTTCCTGGGAATGGCTGGGTATTATAGAAGATTTATTCCAGAATTCTCCAGAATTGCAGAACCTATGACGGAACTATTGAAGAAGGAAAAGAAGTTTGAATGGAGGGAAGAATGTGAAGAAGCATTTCAGTTGTTGAAGGAATTATTGACCACAGCACCGGTTCTAGCTCAACCGGATGTCGAGAAACCGTTTGATATTTATTGTGATGCTTCTGGTAAGGGGTTAGGTTGTGTGTTGATGCAAGAACGCAGAGTGATTGCTTATGCATCTCGACAACTGAAGAAACATGAAGAAAACTATCCTACTCATGATTTAGAACTAGCTGCTGTGGTGCATGCATTAAAGATATGGAGACACTATCTTTTGGGCAGTGTTTGTCATATCTATACTGATCACAAAAGTTTAAAGTATATTTTTACCCAGTCAGATTTGAATATGAGGCAACGTAGATGGTTAGAGCTTATCAAGGACTATAACTTGGAAATTCATTATCATCCTGGAAAGGCTAATGTGGTAGCCGATGCTCTGAGTAGAAAGACCCAATGTCATTGTATACTTGCTCATGCAAAGGAGAAGACGATATGTCAGGAATTGGAAAGTTTAAATCTAGAAATAGTGGCACAAGGAACTGTAAGGAATATTATTATACAAGATACTCTGAAGGAACAAATAAAGAGATCCCAAATAGAGGACAAGGGTATGAGAATCCTTAGAGATCGTTTAACTAAAGGAGAAGTTTCTTGTTTCACTCTAGATGAACAAGGTGTACTGTATTTCAAAGATACAATAGTGGTACCCAAAGATTTAAATCTGAGAAAGAAAATTTTGGACGAAGCTCATTTATCCAGATTCTCTATACATCCTGGTAGCAAAAAAATGTATCAAGATTTGAAGCAAAGATTCTGGTGGACTAGAATGAAAAGAGAAATTGCCAGATATGTTGCTGAATGTGATATCTGTCAAAGAGTCAAAGGGATACATCAAAGGCCAGCTGGAGAGTTGCAACCTTTGTCTATTCCAGCATGGAAATGGGATGATATTTCTATGGATTTCATAGATGGATCGCCTGTTACTTCCAAAGGATATAATTCGATCTGGGTTATTGTGGACCGACTTACTAAATCAGCTCATTTTATTCCAGTCAAGACGACTTTTCATGTAAGTCAGTATGCTGATTTGTATCGGGCACGAATTATATCATTACATGGGGTACCCAAGACTATCACTTCGGATAGGGGTTCTCAATTTATTTCTAAATTTTGGGGACATATCCATAAAGCCATGGGTACTACTTTAATTCGAAGTTCGGCATATCATCCGCAAACAGGAGGGCAAACTGAAAGAGTCAATCAAATCTTAGAAGACATGCTGAGGGCCTGTGTGTTAACCTTTTCTAAGAAATGGGATGAATGTTTACCCCTAGCTGAATTTTCTTACAATAATAGTTATCAGGCCAGCATTCGGATGGCTCCATTTGAGGCTTTATACGGTCGCCGATGTCGGACACCATTGAATTGGTCGGAATTGGGAGAAAGGGCTACTTTTGGCCCAGATTGGGTGACTGAGGCAGAAACAAAGATTTCTCAAATACGAGAACACCTTAAAGTGGCTCAATCTAGACAAAAGAATTATGCTGATAAACGGAGACGGCCTTTATTTTTCCAGGTTGGAGAATTTGTATATCTTCGAGTATCGCCTATGAAGGGAGTTCAGCGTTTTGGAGTTAAAGGAAAACTAGCTCCCAGGTATATAGGTCCATATGAGATCCTGGAACGAAAAGGACCCAGTGGCTTATAAACTTGCTTTGAGTGATCAGCTAGCATCCATACACGATGTATTTCATGTCTCTCAACTCAAGAAATGTTTAAGGGTACCTGAAGAAATTTTGGAAGATCCAGAGATTGAATTAACCTCAGATCTGACTTATGAAGAAAGGCCAATAAAGATTTTGGATGAGAAGACACGAGATACCCGAACCAAGTCTATCAAATTTTACAAGGTGCAATGGAGTCACCATACTCCCGCTGAAGCTACCTGGGAACAGGAGAAGGATTTAATTTCCAAATATCCAGAGTTGTTTGAGTAGATTTGGAAGTGTAATTTTGTCTGTATATAAGAACCGAGCTTCGGCACCCAGTTCTTTTATGAAGTCTATACTATAGACTTGCATGACGCGTTTTCCTTTCCACTGAGAAAAAGTGTAATGAGCATCCTAGGAATCTCGGGACGAGATTCTTTTAAGGGGGAAGGGCTGTAACATCCCTGAGTTAAGACCTAAGTAATGTGAATTAGTGATGGAGAAAATTTGGATGAATTGAGACCTTTGAGGCAAAGTCAAAAACTTGGTCAAATTTGACCAAAAGTCAAAAAGAGAAGAGATGGTTTGAAAAATTTCAAACAAAATTTTGGACTAGCAATTCCAAGTAGTGGAACTCAATGGAATGGAGTTTGTGACAAAATTCACTTCATAAGTGTCTCAATTAAATGAAGAAAGAAAAAGATTAAAGTTACTATTCCCCATCCGAAAACAGGAAAAAGTTTAAGTCTGAAATCAGTGAGAAGTTGACAAGTTCTTTAGCTTGAAACTTTTGATTTTTCTTATACACTACCCTGTGACCCAAAGTAAAAGTGGAAGCTGATGGTTTGAACTTGTTGTGAAATTAATTTCACGACTTAATTTGGCTGTTAAGGATTTATTTTGAGCTAGCCATCTCAGGTAAAAATTATGTTTCTGCTGTCAGCCTGAGAAAGTTTCTAAGTCTAGGACAACTGAAAAACCTTTAACTTTGGGTGCAATTTTGAGAGGTTTTTGTGTATGAACTTTGGTAATCTTCATGCCTAATGTAAACTTGGATATATGGAGGATTGATGAGAGTTCTTTTCCTTGTGAAAAAGTGGTATTTACCTATTTAAGTTGGGGCTCAAAGTTGGCTAAAACGAAAAAGTTTCAGGCAAATCAATACTGTCTGATGGATAGTTAAGGTCGAATTTTTGACAGTTTTCAAAGGAAGAATTCTTTCATTTTTGTATATGAAGTATTCACCAACTTCATGAAAAATGGGATGCTGGATACTTGAACTATCACCATGTCAAATCTTGTTTGGAATAAAGGTGATTTGCTATTTGTTTGGAGCCTCAATTTTTGAATGGATTACATTGCAAACTCTGAAACTGTGACGAATTCATCAGAAAACTGAAGATCGGGGTTTTCCCCCAAAGTTCAGAGATCAAATCCGCGTGATTGAGAAAAGTTTTAGTCCAATGATCTATACCAAAGTTGAAGCTCTATAGTTACTCTCCAAGTTTGGTTTAAAGTTTAAAGGAAGTTTGTATTTCAAAGTTTGTGAAATTTTGGAATCAAAACAGGCAAATTGGATAGAAAGAAGGAAGAAGAAGACAGCAGGGCGGACGGGAGCTGCCTGCCTGCTTGCCGCCGGCGAGCAGAGGCGGTCCGGTCGAGCCACGCGGCGGCAGCACTCGAGGACAGCGTGTTGAGCTCAAGCAGGAGGTGGCACGGTGAGAGGCGGTGAAACTTTTGAATCTATACTGAGCTCCCGGTCGAGCTTATCTCCTTCCCGCCATTTTCGCCCTTCGACCATCCTCGCCGTCACCGGAGAAATTCGTCGTTGTTCGACCGCCTTAGCCCAAACCCTTCCACTCAAACCTTCGCTTCGTCGTCCTCTACGACCTGCACCAGCTCTTGTCCTCCACGATCCACCCCAGCGCCTGTACAACTGCTTTTTCCTCGACGCCGGCAGTTCTCTGCCTTTGGGGTGAGCACCCTCCCATGGAAGTCTTGGTTGTCGTAGCTTTGGTCTAGGTGTGAGGGCATGAATGGGTTGATCACGAGTCGTAGATGGTTCAAGAGTTGTTGGTTGGGTTTGAAAAGCTCTAGTTCGGCTGGCACAGCTGCGCCGCCGTGCGCGCTGCCGAGCTCATGGCTGTCGCCATGGAACTCTTAGTTCTGAGCACCTAGCAAGGAAACTGAGGGAAGCACTAGATGTTCTAGGGTGAGGCGAGTCTGTGGGTCATGTTCAAGTTGAGCTTTTCGTCGCCGTTGAGCCGGTGTAGCTCCGCGCCGCCGCCCAACCCTAGCTTGGCCGCCGCTGGGTTGCGCCGCCGCTCTACTGCTTCGCCGTCCAAGTAAACACCTCCAACGGGTGCGCCTCACGTAGGGGGATCGATTCCGAGTGGTTTCGTGGCCGGAGAGCCACCACCGGCGGGTCGGCCGGCGGTCGAAGCCGGCCGGCGCCAGTCAAGGCCGGAGGGCCTGTTGGTTTAGTCGCCAGGGACTGCGGGAGAGAAGATCAGGAAGTCCAGGGGGTTTTCCATAAAAGTGCCATTTTAGATTTAGATTTATATTTAAATTTCAGTTTTCACTCTAAAATTCATAGAAATTTGTAGAAATGTCCAAAAATAGTGAAACCAATTTTGTTAAGATTGTTTTATTTTCCTTTATGCATTAAAATTCTTAAACCCTAGGTCAAATTATAAAATAAATTTGGTATTTGTTTATTTAACCTCTTTTAGGTTATTAAATAAATACTTAATATTTCTAAAATGTTTAAAAATACTGGATAATGATTTATAATTAGAAATTTATAATAAATAGACTTTTTATTTAGTTATTTATTCTTTTAGAATTAGAAATTAATTAGTAATCCTTTTATAATAAATTTAAAAGTGCTTAAGGACTAGTTTAATTAGGATAAAAATGTGAGTTAATCTTTTTAAAGGGGTAGTTAGTGTTGGCTTGCAACTTTTATGTCTTTTTCTCAAAGTTTTGCATAAACTAACATCTATTTTGTTTACCTTAGCAACTGAAGCTCCGGAAGTCGAATACGTGGAATTTTCTGAAGAACAGCAGCCATCAGAAGAAGTATTAGTGATTGCCCCTGAAGCCGACGAACCTGTGGAAGAATCTAACTTTTTTGTGACTTCAGGCAAGTTCCGGTGCATTTAAACCTATTCATTTCGAATTGTTCATCATTGTGTCCAAATCTTGATGTATGTGATGCATTAAGTCTAGGAGTTGATCGAAACCTACTCCTATGCACAACTCCTCCTTGATATTAAGGACATCTTTGCCATCTGTTCAATATATTTAGTAATGTCCCATGCTTAGTCATGCTCAGTAGTTACCATTCTCTCGGGTAACTTTTGTTACTCGACTGCTTAAGGTAATCAAGATCAATTAATTAAGAAACCTGAAAGAAAGAAAAACTGGTTTGGAATGCGAGCAGAAGCTTGGAAGGAATCGAGAGAAATCGATTCCATAGTTCTGTTTGCCTGCTTAAGATGATTAAGGCCCGTCTGTTGTTTTAACCGCTGATCAAGTAATTTTTACCTGGTAACTTACTGGGATGGGGAACCAGCAAGCCCGGTAGGTTGGTTGACTCTTGGAGTGGAAATATTTTTACCTGTGCTTGATGAGTCGGAGAAAGGCGGGGGCATAGCCTGAAACTCACCTGATGGTCAGGCCAGACGTGGGGCCTCTTGTGAGGGTGTGTTCCCAGGTTCGGATAATTATATTTCCAATTTTTGAGTATAACCAATCGAAAGGATTGTTGCGTACAGCCTGATTAGCTGTACGTGGCTGGGAATTAGGTCTCTCCTGCAGGATGTAAATCGGTCCGGATCGCCACTATTCTTGGTTATGAATGTGCTTGATCACTGTTAAGCATCGTAGCTGAAATAGGTGGAATATAAAGTTTTTATGAATTCAATGTGCTGATTGATCTAATTATCACTTGAGTGAAAAACACTTTATAACCTAGAAGCTTAAATAGAAACTAATTTTGAGTTATAAAAAAATGTGAGGATCTACTTTAGTAAGCAATTTTTGCAAAATGATGAAGTCAACCAGTCCACGAAAAGACTAGCATATTCCTTGCCTTTCAGTCTTTTAATTTCTGTTACTCGGGTTAGTCTTGCTGAGTACCTTTTGTACTCAAGCGATTCCGTGTTGTTGTTTTCAGAGGCTTCGCAACAGGAAAATGAAGAAGAAGTCCCGAAGAACTAGAACATCCGTGGGTCTCTGATGTTCTGGTGTTGACCTAGCTATACAGATACATTAGTACCTGGCTGCCCTGGTTTGTTTTTTTAAATTTCTCTAGTATGGCTTGACATGCACTTAAGTTTGTTTCAAACTACTGTTTGTAATAATTTGTACCTTGAGCTATTTATGTAAAAATGTAATGCTTGTTAATACTTTCCCTTCTCGAAAGTGATCCTGATATATGGCTAAGATTAAAGTTGTAAGTGGAGGTTTCGGGTTCTCCTGGGGACACTCGACGGATTGCCGGGTTTAAACTGTTTGAAGTGCGTTGGGATAATTACTGTTGCGACGGTAATTGGCGCACTTGAGCCAGTTTAAATTGGACGGTTCCGCCACAGTTAATCTGTCATAAAACATCTCGAACGACTTGTATTTTTAGGACGAAGGGAGTAGTTCACAAGCGTCGTCTAAAATTGCCTTGTAACGTATCAAATTTGAGTACGTGGAGTTTGCGGCCGTACTTTTAACATCTTACTTGTGCTCAATACAAAGACGTATGCGACAAATGTGCATCCTTGAAAAAGACAATGCATGGAAATTGACTTTTGTTTCTCTAAAATGTTAAAGTATGCTGCCAATTTTGAACTTCTGTTACGATTGTTTATCGATGGATAATAATGTTTTTTCGACATGGCTGCTCCCTATTTAACCCACTTGAAAATCCTTAATTGGTTGGCTTTCAATTTGTGCCAAACCAAAATGAGGGAAGCCAAAATGAAGGCATGTCAAAATTAAGACATGAATTTTGGACATCGACTTGGTTTGGTGTCAAAATATGGCAAATCTCTTTTACGAGCTCAAGAAGTTTCTAGAAACTTGTCATAGTTTTGGCTAAAAATTAGAGCGCCAATTTTTGGAAGTGAACCAAGTTATGACCAAGTTTTTTGGGCATGCCTTAATTTTGGTAGGGCAAATATTATTATCCAGCACCTAAACCAAGGGTGATGCTGTACATCACCTTCGGTGATGAATTCCCATCTATCACCGAAGGCCCACAACGCCCCCGCGGCCCAACTCGCAAAATCGGCCCACTTCCGCACCGGCCTCGTCTCCTACCTGCTACCGTCGTGCCGCCCGCCCACCCTCCACCGTCGTTCGCCCACCTGACCCATCCTAACCTGGACAAGCATCTAACCCCGCTCGGTGCTCGCTGCTCGCCGGAGACCCCCGGTGAGCAGCGCTAACGCGCCGCCGCGTCTTCGACCTGCGGTCAAACCCGCCTCCTCCGCTGGACAGCCTAAGCTCGTCGAAGATCTCTTCGGTGTCGGCACCTCGGTAACCTCAAACTCTAAAGCTCCGCCTCCTTCACCACAGCCGTCCGGCCACCCCCTGGAGACGTCGAACACTAACCCTAACGAAGGGGACGTCGGCGGCATGCGGTAGTGAGCATATGGCTGGAGGTGGAATAAAAGTTTTGCTGAGCCGATTTGTCTTTTGGGCCAAAATGGTGCACAGGGATAAACGTTTGTCGGGCCTTCGACGACGTTTTGTTAACTCTCACCGAAGCACAGATAAACATCGAGCCTAAAACAAGACTGGAGACTCCCTTCGTCCCTCCCTCTTATAGGGCGGTGTGGATCCTTGTTCCCCCAGTGTGGCCCATTACGATCGATGCTCATTAATGAAAAATGGGCCGACATTGTTGCCTGATGGTTCGATGATTTCATCGGAGCTGGACAGTTCAGTTGGTGTACAATTTTTTTCGCCCTTTGGTCTCGGTCCCGCAGTGATTCTTCGCCACTTTGTCCTGTCACCGTCCTGTGCATCAGATCACCTAGGACTTTTAGGGGGACCACAATGTACTCCGAAGCCAGTCCATAGCGATTTTATTATCGCAAAATCTAAAGGGAGGAGGGCCTCCTTTTAGCGTCACGCGGAGGCTCCCTCCCTTCTTCCTCCTCCAGCCAGGGGGCGCGGGGAGGCATTGGCGGCGGGCTTCGGGTGGTTGGTGGGCGGCGGTGGACGGCGGCGGCAGCCGCCGGCCGCGGGGGAGGCGGCGGGAGGAGGGGGACCTTTATGGTCCCGGGGTTGCCGGGGGAGGGGATTCATCGCCGCCGCCCTTAGAGGCGGAGTTGGGGGCGGCGGTCGGCCCGGCGGTGGTGGTGGGTTAGACGGCAGCGGCGAAGCGGAAGAGGCGCGGGAGCGCCGCCGGAGCCGGGCGGCGGGAGATGGCGGTTGGGCGGTGGAGGCGCGGGGGAGCTCGCCGGCATTGAGATTCGGCGGAGGAGGTCGTCGGCGTTGAGATCTGGCGGATGAGGGGTGGGGTTAGGGTTCCGGCGGCGGCGGAGCCACCAGATCTGGGGGAGGCGCGGCGACGACGGTGCGCGGGGGAGGACGCGGCGCCAGGTTAGGGTTGGGAGGGTGAGGCACGACGGCCCCCGGCTGCCGAAGCTGGAGGAGGAGGCGGCGCGCGGGGGAGGGACAGGGAGGCGCGGCCGTCGGGAGGAGGAGGAGGGAGGCGCGGGAGTCAGGAGGAACGAGAAGGAGGAGGAAGACGGAGGCGAGAAGGGCCTCGCGTTACGCTAAAAGGAGGGGGGCCTCCGTATAGCTACATCCATCTTCTATTATTCCGTTTAGCTGTCCATACGGCAGCACCATACCGTTGTGCAACCTGCCCATAAACCAGTCCATAGTTTTAGGAGGCCATAAGCATATGGACCGCCCATACAGAGTAGAATAATATTTCCTCTCTGTTCTTCTCGTGTGCAGTGGCGGAGCCACCAGTATGGCGAGCCGTGGCGGCCGCCATACCTGCCGCCGGCGAACCCCCTCCCTCCCCCGGCGGCGGTGGCGCAGTTGCCTGCTCCAGCAGTTCGTGTCCCGTTCGTCTTCGTATGGCTTCATTGCTGAGGCATGAGGAGGAAGAAACGCTTAGACCTTTTGGGCCTTAATTGATGATCTGTCAGCCCAATAGGCAATAGACAATAGCCCACTATAGCAGGTCAGCAGCCTTTACCGTCAGCCCAATAGGCAATGAACCGTCGAAACACAAACACCACAACTGCTAGCTGTTACCGTCATCTATAGTACTGGTCGTGCAGTTTGCCCTCGCCGGCTCGGACTTCTTTGATCGTGCAGGGCCAGCGCCCTCAAGATCAAGCCCTTGATAGTGTTGCAGCCGCCCAATTTTAGATGCTAGTAGGATTGGGATAAAATTAAAAGGTAAGCCGCTCTTAGTGCTTGTACAGTTTTTATCCAATCGTCTACTTACCAATTGTGACTCAATTTATACATATTTGATGATTACATGTATTTTTACTAAGGACGCGTTTTATCTACACGCGCGTGTAGCTACTCTCACCATCAGAATACCAACATACGTATGTGTACATACTATTTTATCACTTTGAGTATGTCCACATACTAATTCTAAGATAATCCAAAGGGATATTTATGAAAAATTTTAAAAGCATCCCTAATTTTTAATTTATTTTTATTGTACCTTATTACTAGTACATAAAAATTAGTATGTCCACATACTCTATGTATGCTCGCATACTCAACGTATATACCACCACAGATGGTGTAGTATCATCACATACTACATATACATACTCCTGGTTGGGTCAGATACGTCATGTATCATGAGATACGTAGGTAGGAGTAGCTACACGCGCGTGTAGAAAGGATTTTCCCTTTTTACTAAATTATAACTTTCATCATATTATATATTTTTTAATACAACTAAGTAATAGGTTCGCCATAGGTAGATTTTAATTCTGCCTCCGCCGCTGCTCGTGTGGCCGGCTTGGGGCAGTTGGACTGCCGCCATCGCTGAGAGCCTGAGATCCGATTTCTTGTGAGCTTGATGGACTGCTACAAGTACAACTCCGTTGATGCTAAAGCCGGTTGTTAACTCCCCCGTTCCCATGTCGCCGAGTACGACGCCGGAGACAACCTCCAGGTTCTTGCGAAATCCGGCCACAATGAATTGGGCGTTGAGATCCGGCGGAGAAGGGCTGGGGGGGATGCTGTGAGCTCGACAATTAGAAAAGGGCTGTGCTTGCAGTTGCAGGGCGAAGTGATTTCAGGGAGAGGGAGTGAGGGAGGAGCAACCGGCGGGCGGCGGCGGCGGGCGCTAGCAGAAGGAAGACTGGAAGAGGGTAGAACATATGCACAGGGAGGAAGAAGCGGCTTTACGGTTGTTGGCCTAATTTTTTTAGCTTACCGTGGGACCCACAATACAGACCGTTTTTTACTGCAACGTTGTGGGCGGTGTTTAGTTGCCTGTAAAATTTTTCCACCCATCGCATTAAAGAGAATTTTACATGAATGAAATACTAAATGTAGACGGAAAAATAATTCATTACATGGATGGAGTGTATGTCGCGAGACGAGTCTAACAAGCCTAGTTAATCCACGATTTGTAACAAATAATGCTACAGTAACAATCCGCTAATTCTTAATTAATTACTCTCTAATTACCCGTCATTAGATTTGTCTCGCGATTTGCTGGCTAGATCTATAATTAGTTTTACCAATAGTTTACGTTTACTACTCTGAATGGTAAATTTCCTTTGACGTGACATCTCAAAAAATTTCCACTCTCCCATCCAAACACGGCCTAAGAGCGACCGACACCATGGCCCATCTATTTGGACTGGTTGGGCTAGATACATTGTGGTCGGCGCTCCAGGCTTGTTTACAGGACGAGGATACAAAACGAATGAAAAAACTACAATTGGTGCAAACTTTGGAGTTTGGATGCTACAAAAGCTGGTGAAGCCCCCATATGCTTAGCAATTGCAAAATAAGTACTACTACCTCCGTCTCAAATTATAGGTCGTTTTGGTATTTCTAGCTTAATAGATCGAGTTTCCTATGAATCTAGATATAGCGTTTTAGTACATCCATCAATATATTTGGCATTACGATGAGCTATTTAGTTTAAAAAATAAATTAAAGCACTTGAGGGAGTTCGCAACAAGTAACTACCGTTTCGGTATTTGAGGGAGAAAGAAGTTCCGCTGTAGACTGTAGTTGCTCTTACGAGCTGCAATGTTCATGTCCTCTAGCTCTGACTGCATAGGACTTTAAGTGGTCTTGTTGTTGGGTATGCAAAAATGTAGATGGCGCATATTACATTTTGGTAGATAACATATCGGAGCACCCTGAATTCTTTGAAAAAAGGAATGACACACTGTAACGTATCAAATTTCGGCATGTGGAGTTTGCGGCTGTATTTTCAACATTTTACTTGTGCTCAGTACAAAGCCGAACGTGTGCTTCAAATGCGTATATTCTAAAAAAAAAAAAAAAAAGAGCAACGCATGGAAATTGACTCGCCGGGATCTTTTTCTCTAAAAAAAATAAAATATGCTGCAACTTTAGAATTTCTGCTACGTAGAGAGCTCCACTGTAGTTGCTCTTTTACAAGCTGCAATGTTCGTTCGAGTTAGCTCTGACTGCATAGAACTTCTAGTGGTCTTGCTAGGCATGCAAAAATGTAGAGGGTGCATATTACATTTTGGTAGATAACAATCGGAGCACTCTGAATTATAAATAAAAAAGGAGGAGAATTTCAACTTTAGCAGGCTTTGCGTAGGAGCCCAGTTTCGAGATCAACAATATATGCCAGTTCAGTGATCAGTATACAAATTACAGCATAAAGGAATTGGCGAGAAGCATACACAGATGAATACATGTGTTGCATAGCATCCCATGTAATTTTTTTATGATCTACAACATTGGATGTTCTCCATTGTAGTATGTTGTATTGAAATTAAACCATATCAGTAAATTAAATCACATCACAAATTTGCCCACAAATGAAACACGGCAATAAGTACAGCATGCCTTGATCTTGACAATAACATTCTATTAGCTGAGCAAGAACAATTCCATTCCAGAAGATTGTGATCTGAACTCCAGTCATTCGGTGGGACAAACATTCTGGTTCTCCATATATGCAAATCTTTCAAATTTACAAAACTTAACACTATCTGGCACACTGGCACGTCATTAAGATCCTCACAAACTGCAATAAAATCGACGGGGTGGCATATTTACATTTAGGGAGAGATCAAATCAGAAAACTTTCCATAACATGATGACTTCTGCTATCAGTACAAAAAATCACAGTTTCAAAGATCAGTCATAAGCATATGAATCACAGAATGATGTGAGAGTTGGCAGGTCACACATGATCAATTACAACTGAGGACATCACAATGTCTATGCTCCTTGATGCATATAGGGGGCCATAAATTGCAAAACCGTAACAGTCAGCGTGGCCCCCAAAAAATGGACTTTGGCCTCACTATGACTGGAATAAGGTTAGAATTACAACTTGCCATGATCTTAACAGTGGCATTGTATTGCCTAACACCTAAGCATGATTTAAGTTCAAGATGACACAACTCAACTTTTGAGTTCAGTCACTTAGTGTGACAAAAGTTCAAACTCCCGATCGCTGAATCCTTGAAATTTAATTTTACCCTCAAATGCCTTAACAACATCAGGAACATCCTTGGCATACCTCCACACAAACCTCCCCGAGAAGACCTTAGAATTGCTGAGCAATGCTGGAAGCAAGTTCAGTTTCTGCTCAATTTTACCCTCCCTCATCAACACGCTCAGCACGGCGCACCTTGGCATGACATTCTTCTCCAAGCTCAACGACAGAGTCATTGGCTGTGCAATCACATCAGCTATCTCAAGCTTCAGCATGTCCCGGTAAAACCCGAACTTCTTCTTCACGCTCTCGTCGGAGACTAGCAGTATGGTGGGCTGCGTCTTGAACGCCTTGAGCAGGGCAGCCTCGCACACCCCGAAGCTCCGGAACAGTGCCACCTTGCGCACCCACGTCTCCCTCTTGAGGCTGCAGAGCACGCGGAAGCCGTAGAGGAAGGCCGTGTCCGTGAGGCGCGGGCCGAGCTCCTTAATGTCATCGAAGGCCTCGGCGATGCGGTCGACGGGCACAGTGAGAATCCCCAAGTGGATGATGAGGAGCTTGGCGATGGACTCCTCGGAGAGGCCGTGGCGGCGGAACGCCTCGACGGCGGGGCGCATGGTGTTGTCGAGGTCGGCCAGGAGCGCGCGGGGCACGCGGCAGACCGCCGTGCGAAGGTTGTCGTCGGATCCGAGGATGCCCCGGAGGAACTCGACGCAGGGGGTGAGGTGGTTGTCCAGGCTGCGCGCCAGGATGTGGGGCTCGGCGGCGAGGAAGCGGGGCTGGAAGCCGAGCGAGACGAAGAAGTCGAGCTTGGGGCGAATGGTGCGGTCGGGGTCGAAGTTGAGGAGCACCGGATCCTGGCGCACCGTGCGGGTGACCTCCGCCTCCGAGAAGCCGTACTCGCGGAGGACGGCCCGGACGGCGTCGGCGCGGCCCGTGTCCCGGATGCGGACATTGCGGGTGGCGGCGGCGGCGGCGGCGGGGGAGACGCCGCAGGACACCAGGTAGGAGACCGTGTCGGGGCATGGCTCGGGGTCGGGGGCCGACGCGATGGCGGTAGAGGAGAAGCCGTGGGATACGAGGACGGCGACAGGGTTGGACCGGATGGAGTTCGTGCCGCCGCCGCCGGCGGCGGCGGCGGCGAGGAGGATTGGGGGCAGGGGGATGGCGAGCCGCCGCCGGCAGATGGAAGCAAGCATGCTGGACGTCAGTGGTTGACTCGTGCTGTTGTTTTCCGAGGGTTTTAGTACGCTACGGGCCGCACGAGCCACCCAAAGGCAGCCCAAACAAGGCCCAGACGTTTAGCCCACGTCAGCCCAACTGCGTCTCTGGTGGCAGCAGGCCGTGCCGGCAGGCGGGATGGTGAATGCTAACGAACCCTCGCCCAAGGCCTACCACACACTACTCCCACCGTCAAAAAAAAAAACATGTCATTTTTAGGACAGATTAACCAAAATGTGAAATGATCTTGCCCCTATCTTTTAGCCAGATTTGGTGCTAACCGACTCTTGCATGCCTACATGCACATGCAAACTTGCCAAATCTGGTAAAACGACTAGTTTTTTTAGACAAATTTTGAATCCCAAAACGACTTTTTTAGACGAAGGGAGTACGTGTGTGTTGATTTTCGGGCCAATACATGAAAACGGCCCAGTAATCGTCAGCCTCCACCTTCTTCCTTCTTCGTGCACTCGCCGCCGCATGCCGTCGTCGCCGGATTAGGGTTTCGGGGGTTTAGGTTGCCAGGAGGGAGTGTACTGGTCGTCGGTCTTAGAAAAAAGGGGTGGGGCGGCACGGCGGCGGGTGGACAACTGGTGGGCCAGGGCTGGGCGGGGGCGTGCTCTAGGTGCCAGAGATGGTGCAGAAGACATGTTGGGTTAGCGCGGCGGCGAGTTGTGAGCGGCGCGACAAGGCGGCGGGGAGTCGCCGGCAGCCGGTGATGGAGGCGGCGAGGGCACACGTGGAGCATCCCGACGGAGCCGGGTTCGGGCGGCAACAGGTGGTAGAGACGAATCCTGCAGCGGGAGCTTCCGGAGACGAAGGTGGAGGGCGGCGCGGGGGAGCGGGCCGGAGTTGACGGCGTGGCGGCGAAAAAGGAAGAGGAAGACGGACGACTGAAGAAGACGATTGGTCTCGTGGGTCATCGGAAAAGAATGGTTTCATGGGCCGCGCACTCGTGGGCCTTCAGTGATGGATGTGAATCCATCGTAGAAGGTGATGCGCAATATCACCCGATCGGCGGTGGAGGCTCGTTTTCATTGAAGAAGAAAAGGGTCAATTGGGTAGGCATTCACAAGGCCCGTCACGCGAAATGTTTTTTTAGCAAATCGGCAGGGAGTCCCTACTTTTTTTATTAGGAAAAAGTCTCTTTTACCTCCGTAAACATCAGGACGAGTCCGTGTTTCCTCTCTAAACCGCAAAACCAGATATATAGCCGCCTCCAACTATCAAAACCATCCATTTTACCTCCTCAGCTGTTTGGATGGCGGTTTTCGTTGACGTGGCAGAGGGCCCTACATGTTAGTGTGGGCCCCGCATGCCATGTGGTTCTCTATCTTCTTCCTCTCCCCATCGACCCTTCTCTCCCCCATCTCTCCATCCGTCATCTCATATCTAGCGGTGGCCGGCCGTCCTCCACGCCAGCGCCGGCCATGGGCGGCGGTGATGGTGCCCAGGCTGTCGTGCCCTTGCCGTTCTTTCTCTTTGTTCTGAGCTAGCCCGGCCGCGCTAGCTCCCCCTACAGGTGGCATAGCATCCCAGCCTGAGAGCACACCTTCCCCCGTCCCGATTTCGAAGCGGATCGACGAGTGTGTGACCCGAGTAGCGCCTTCCACACCAAGTAGAGCCATGCGGCAGCGGCCTCCCCGAGCTCGGCTCGGATTGAGGCGGGCGACGCGCGGAGCTTCCTCTCCGGCGTGGATCGACGAGGCAGAAGGTGGGCGGACCGATCAGGCCCGAAATCTTGGAGCGGGAGACGACGGTCTTCCTCAGCTCGGCCGTGACCACGAGAAGGGGGGGGGGGGTGGGGGGCCTATGACCGTGGGCAACACCGTCGCATCGGTGCTCGAAGCCTTGCAACAGGGGTGGAGGATGACGTGGAACTGCGGGTGGTGGACCAGGGTAGGACGTGATGGCGGAGGCACAAAAGCGACACAATGGAGACACCGGTGCGCGCCATGGGCGGAGAGGAGAAGAGAAGGAAGAGAGAAGGGGCGGTGGAGAGTGGAAGAGGACAGGGAGAACAACGTGGCATGTGGGACCCACGCAAAAATCACCGTCCAAACCGCCAAGTGAGGTAAAATGGACGGTTTTGATAGTCGAAGGGGGCTAGATATCTGGTTTTGCGTTTCAGGGAGGAAACACAGACTGTGCCCGATATCTAGGGAGGTAAAAGAGACTTTTTTCTTTTTATAAAAAAGGTGGTGTATGTACGTTTGACAAGACTCACAAGGCTTGTCACCGAAATGTTCATTGATAGGATGCACATAATGGGCCAACCATACGCCACCGACCGACCCATTTTGGCATAACACAAAGTTTTCGCTTCAGACAATACTATTTCAACAACGCCAGAGCGTAAACATGTTGAGCTTTTTGAGGGTGTGTTTAGATGGAGGAAAAGAGTTGAAAAGTACAGAAAAATACTGTTTCTATGAAAACGTGCATAGAAATAGAAATAAACTGACACAGTTCTCTAGGTAGATAACTCCTAAGCTCACAGGCCATCCTGCAGCCCGCGAATGTTCACCCTTCCAGACTCGCATCACTCCCATCATCACGGACCGTGCGGCCTTGGTTGTTGCCGGACGGCGGCCTAGCCGCCCACGCATCTGTACTGCTGCAACTCGTGATGTTCCAGGGCCACCGTCTCTTGCAGACAACGAACAGATTCGATTCAATTCGATCTCTTTTTCCTCCTTGATTGCTCGTTTCCATCATTAAAAAATTAGCAATGCACGGTTCCTTTGCTGATTGAGTTACTGCTTGTTTAATTCTTGTTGTTTATTTGTTTTCTTTACACATGTAGCCATTATACAAGATGAAGGCTGATGTAAGGACTAAGGACAGAGCAGAGAGATCTGATTGTAATGCTTTTTGTGGGACCTTTCTCCAAAAGTCCCGAGATTACCTGTAATAGGCTCTGGATCAGTAAGCTGGTCCGGATCTCATCAGAGATTAGCATCAAAAGCAATTTATAACGTATAAATAACTAATTTTATTACTTTTCTAGCGGAAGGCGGGAATGAGCTAAAACACCGTGAAGGCCCGAGCATGTGTATCAATGAAGGCAAGACTGAGTACAACGGTACTCAGCAAGTTTTTAACGAATTAATGTCATAAGGGGTTATGCGGAAAGCCAGTTTTATTTCTTAAGCATTTATAAATATAATTTGGGCCCTGGAGGGGAAACCACCCATCCCTGCTAGTTCCGTGTGATTACGGCAGCGATCCTACTGATCTTGCAATCACATTTCCACCATCCTTCTCTATAGTTCTTATCTGGTTAATCACCGAGAGCTTTGACCAAATGTGTTCTTAACCAAGAACTACGGCTATTCGAATAGATTATGCGCTCTGCAGAGGTTTGTACTCAATGATTATATGGTCAGACAGCCGTACCATGGCCAATGGTCGTGCCATCCTACGAGATTCTTACCCGCCGGCGCCTATCTCTAGAAAACGTTCCCTAGGTCCATCCACGAATAATGCTGGGGTCTGAACAGGGGATACTAACATCCGCCTCGCGGATATCAACCCGGGTAGTGCATGCAATATTATGGCCACTGGCCCATAGGGTCTCTGGCCCTCTACTCTAGTCAACCCGTGCCGACCAGACCCAGCCCTCTGTCTGAGTCTGTCTCCAGCATACTCGTTTCTCGACTTGGCAACCCAGCATACTCATTTCCCGACTTGGCAACCGTGCACGACTAGGCACCGAGAGCTACTCGGCCTCTGCCACATCCGGCAAACTGTACCAATCATACGGCTCCTGTGGGATGGATTACTAGGTTGTTCAGCTGGCGGGGTGTGAATCAAGGCCTCACATGAATAGGTATTCCCGAAGGCTATACCTTTTTGGCCCGTATAGTCGTACATGTCAAAGGAAAGACTTTCTCGGAGAACCGGTCCTTAATCAACCGGGGTAAGCTTCTGAATAGGAGCTTCTCACAAGGCTATTCGCTTTACCCCGTGTCTTCTACACTCTCTATTGCATCTCGCCTCGAGAGCATCATGTGGCATTTATGCAGAAGGTTGTTATCAGTAGGGCTAAGCATAGCTAAGGTTATTTCCCACAGTTTTACGGAAATAACGAGGCTATATAGGTGGCTATCTCAAATGCATTCCCTTCACAAAATACATAAATAAATATTGGGTTTTTATTTATAAGAATAGTATTTTAAAAATATGATCAAGGGGGTTGGTGTTAAGACTTGCCTTCATTGGGAGTCCTTATCGCAGACGCTTATCGATGCCGACCAGGCTGGGGCTTCTGGCAACTGGAAGCCCTGGCATCTTTGTCAGAGCCTGGTCAAGCCGTCGATCACTAGAACATAGAGAATAACAATCAATATAACAGTACACCAATCAATTCGTAAAAGGGAAAAGAATAAACGGAGAAAGAATGGTTTTCCAAATATTTAGAGGGGATTTCTGGGTACCTAATTAATAATTCATTTAATTATATAAGATCATTAATGAATTGGATGACAGGGCTCTAGAGAGGATTTTTCCAGGGAAATTAGCGAATAATTCCCCCAGAAATGTCAAGGATGAATATTTTGGGAATTATATATGGTTTTCTAAGAAATAATTCCCGAGCAATCGATGTGGATTTCTAGAAGATCCTTATTTGTCTGTGGACAGTATAATGGCTAGGGTTTCATTGATCCCTAGGGGTTTATGGATGGATGGTACGACAATTAGGGTTTCGGGCGGCGTAACGGTCGGATTTCCTAATATTCTAGATTTCGGACGGGCATTATAATGGCTAAGCTAGGCTTAAGATATAAATATTAGGGTAATAAGCATATGAAAATGCTTAGAATAATCTCTAGTATTTATGGGAATTTCCTGGAAATTTGTTGGGCTAAGACAGGGGAAGGGTAATTTTCTGGGTACACTAACGAAGGCTTTCTATTGGTTAAAACTAGCATGAAGGAGTTTAGGTTCTAATGACATTCTAAAAATGATAGGATGGCGTTAATAGGCTTAGAAATATATCTATTATTTTGAGATATTTTTGGGGAATTTTTGGAGGAAGGGAAGGGCTCTGAATAGAAATTGGTGTGCACTTACCGGGTGTACCAAGCGATTTTGCTAGGGCTCATGCACGGCATGGGGTTTGCCGTGTCGTGGTTACTGTTCCGTGAGCTGGGGGCGTGGGCGCGGTGGACCGGGGCTGCTGGGCCGCTGGTCCAGTGGACCGTGTCCACCCAGCCGGCGCGGTCACCGCGCCATGGACCGATTTTGGGCCGGGACGGCCGCGGAGTCTACGGCTCACGTGGACCGGGCGCATGGAGCCGGCGGGCGAGGGACGTGACGGGGGGAAGGTGACGACGTCGTCCTGGGGCCCACCTGTCGGATTTACGGAGAGAGAGGGGAGACGACGGGGTAAACGGCGGCTGACGGCGGCGTACCGCTTCGTCGGGGCCGGGCGCGCCATGCGCGCCACTGCATGGGCCATCAGAGCAGTGCCGGAACGACGCTGTAGCTCGCCGCCAGCTCTGCGGTTTGGGCCAGGAGAAAGAGGGGATCACGGCGAGTCTGTCTAGGCTACCAGGGAGGAGGAGAGGGGAGTGGAGCGACGCATCCACGCGCGAGGGAGAAAGAGCTCGGGTTCGAGCTTGGGATGTGCATTGTGCGGAGGGTTGGGTCGCCTTTTATAGGCAGCGCGGGCGCGGCTTTTGCTGCCACATCGCGGCGGAGGTCCAGTGGGACTTGACGCGCGGTGGGTGAGGAGGGCGTCGGGCTTCGGCGGATGGAGCTCGGCAGGAGGTGAAGGAGAGGGGAGCGGCGCAATAGTCCTTAGGCTTGGGTGCTCCATCTCGGCCGTGCGGGATGCATCGTGCGGTGGTGGCGCGGCCGTAGACCGGCACGGAGCGTCGCAGAGTGGAGGCATGGGCGCTGGGGATGGGCGCTTTGGTGGCCATTAACGGCGCCTTGACCGTGGCGTCCAATGGCGGCCGACCGAGGCGGGTGGAGGCCGGGATTCGTGCGCAGCTCGCCCGCGCTCAGATGCGACCGAATCCAACGGAGGGGAGGAGGGATGACGAGGACGCCGGCGTGTGGCGGGGCAGTGCCGCTGGCGGCAGCTCTTAGCAGGCGGCGGCGACGCGTGGTGGGAGAAGGGGAAAGGGGAAGGCGGAAGGGGAAGACGGATGCGTGGGCCGTTGGGCCAGGGGAGGAGGAGGGAGGGAGCTAGGCTGCGGCACGCCAGTGGGCCGAGCGGAGGGAGGGACGAGCCGGGCCGTGGCAGGCCGTGGGCCGACGAGAGAAAAGGGGAGAGAGCGGGTGAAAGGGGGAATTCAGGGGCAGGGATAGACTTTAAGGTTGGGCCGCGAAGTATGGTCGGACCGGGAACAGGGTTTCGGCCCATTTATCCTTTAAATAGCTTTTCTATTTGTTTGGGGTTCGAATTTGAATATAAATTTGGATTCGAATGAGATTTCGAGGCGGGGACTTGAAGGAGGTAGGTTTATGATATTTTAGGAAGATTTGTGATCGTAATATTCAAATTAAATTTGAATATTAACTGTAAATATTGGAATGGAAGAGAGATTTGGGAGGGATTTCTATCTTTTAGAATTTAGAGATCGAAAGGGCTCTAAAATATTCAAATGCATCACACATGACAAGTTAAATGCATAGTTTAATTTATAAAATATATTTTGAATATTCGAGAGAAAAGGATTATATTTATTTAAGAAAAAATATAGAAAATATGTATTTTAAAATGCTCCTAAAATACGGGGTGTAACACTTTTCCTCGACCACAGTAGGTACTGATTCATGGTGACCACTGGGGCCTCTATAATGCAGTGGTGCCTAAAGTTTGGTCAACATCGACATATTGCAGCTGTGCCCATAGGACGCTTCTCCAGTATGGCAGAGAGGACCCTTCGTCCTGCTTGCGTCGCCCCCACGCGGGCGCCTCGAGCGGCGCGAACCCTAAGCCGCCACCCCACCTCCTGCCGCCACACACCGCTGCGCCGCCGCCCGAGGGAGGCTCCGTAAGCCAGTGAGGACCCAATGAATGCGATGGCGTGGCCCTCTTCCCCTTCCACAGGGTCTCCGCGGCGGGCGTGGCGGCCCGGAGCCAGGTGGACCTCGCCGGCGGCGGGGGCTCCCGACTGGATCTGGTGGCCAGCGTGGCGGGGGCGTGTTCTCCATTGTGCCAAGGTGAGGGGGGCAGAGGAGATCGACATCGGCGACTACGGGCGGTAGCGAGCTGCAGCGACCACGTGCGGCCGTCGTCGCCCGCAGTGGCCACGGAAGCGGCCTGCTGCAGCCGGCGATGGCCATGGGCGCCTGCGGTCAGGCGCCTGTGGCCAGACGCGCCCAAGTGTGGGCGGCCGACGGTGGCCTAGGGGCGCACGGCCAGATGCGGACGACGGTGTTGGCCGCGGTCGGCCGAGTGCGGGTGGCGGCCGGCCGGAGCCCCCATCTGCTCTCCTTGTTAGCATCGGTGATGTCGGTCTCGAGGGCTTGCTGGTCGGGCCTTTTCGGTTGAGGCGATGTGGATGTGACGGGGGGCGAGCTATTGCTATGGCCATGGTGTGAGGCAAGCAGTGTGTAGACTCGGGCGAAAGCCTCGACCGGTCGGTGGGCATGATGCCGGCGTCCTTCGGGCGTCGGTTCCCCGTTGCAGGCATCATGGCGAGGCGCTATGCTCTCTGCCGCGCGGGGCTTTCTAGGCGAAGACCATGTCCTCTACGGACATGCAACGGCGGCGCATTAGCGTCATGCCTTCTTGGAGGCGTCGTATCTAGAGTCCCGGTCTGGTTTGTGGTAGTGGTGGTCGCGATCGTCAGCAGCTGAGGTTGCACACTGTGTTCGTGTTGCCGTGGAGGTGCAGAGGGCCCATGGGTGCTAGAAGGCTTGGGCTACCGTGCAAGGTGCAGTGGTGATCTCGGTGACGGCTGGGCGAAGGTGATGCTCTCATAGCGGCCTCAAATATCTGAGTCCTTGGCAGAGGAGTGAGACGGTCGAAGTGGCGAGGCCCCCATGCAGAGTGGCCAGGATCAGTGGTTTTCATTGGTGCGACGATGCGAGTATTCACTGATGCATCACTGGAGCAGAGGGATCGACGATCGAGTGTGGACGGCTTGAGAATGATAGTCCCATGGTGGAGGAGTTTGCAACGGTCGTCTGAACTTGCAGCGGGCTGCGACTTAGGCGTTGCACAACGTTGGTGACGACAGTGCGGGTGTCGACAGCCTACTTCGAGCTCCTCTCCCAAGTGGTCATGAGTGGTGGTGTGTTTGTGTTGTGTGTGTTTTGTGCTTGTGCTAGGGGTTTGTGTGGTGGTGTCTGCTTCGGCGCGTGATGTACTATTGCTTCTTCTTCTTATATGACATAGTGGTGCTCCTGATTGAATTTAAAAAAAAAGTATGGCAGAGAGAGGAGGTTTACATTTTGCATCACCTAAAGCTGCCGGACACATGTAAATTTTTTTCATCGAAAATAATCTGTTCTACACAATGTTTTCCCAATACAAAGTTGATATTACCTCTCCTAATCATATATTCAGAAAATGATTCAATGGCAAACAACTATGAAATAAGTTCAAGCATGGATATTTTAGCAGAATGCTGAGAAACAATACATGTGTAACTGTTTTGAAACTTGAGAGGAATTCCTCCACTGGTCACATACTGGAATCAACTTGTTTAAGCTGTTCCTTTGGTCACATTTTAAATAGAGGATTGGCAGATCTTGAGATTTGTCATTATTATATGATTTTTTTGCCTTTGATACTGTTACTAAATATAATGATTTTGATACATAAGTGGATCAGGAGAAGAGATTGGTAGGTAACACCAATCCTTTTACAGACATTGTTTCTTTTCCTTTTATTTGACAGAGACATTATATATCAACACTACGAGAGAAAGGACCTTTCATGCCTCTCTCTTAGTGCCGGCTGAACGGAGCCGGTAGTAAAGGGAGCCTTTAGTACCCGCTCCAGGCAATAGTAGCCATAAAACCAAGTTAGTAAGGCTGGAGAGACTAGCCGATACTAACGTGCAGTTCTGACACTACACCACAGCTGTCAAAAGCCAACTTAGTACCGGCTGTTTTCCTCAGCCGGTACTAATTTTACGCGGATAATTTAGTACCAGTTGGTGGCTCCACCCGGTACAAAATGCAACTTGTTAGTACCGGGCAGAGCCTCCAGCCGGTACTAACGAACAGATACCGAGCCCCTCACATTTTATTCTCCTCGATCCGATCCAGCTAGCTCTTCTCCCTGTAGCTCCTCTCTCCTTATCTCTTTTCCTCTCTTCCTCACTCCTTTCTCATCTCTATCCTAATCTTCTCTCTTCTCCTCTCGATCTGTGCAGGTGGAGCAGGCGGGGCCAGGACTGGCGCGATGGGCATCGGTGGCCTGGCACGGCGGGCGTCCCCTGCCGTGCGCGTGGGGCCCTGGCGCAGTGGGCGACCCCGGCGTCCGCGCGGGCCTCCCTGGCGGTGCGCGTGGGGGCCGTCGCCGGCCGCTGGCGCGAGTGACCCCGGCCGCGCGCGTGGGGGGGCGCTGCCTGTTGGCGGTCCTTAGCCTAACAGATAAATCCGCAAGCGTACGGATGTCGATGTAGCTTTCACCTAGGAGTATTCCAGGGACGACGGGAGTGAAGAAGAACAGATAAGCTGGGCTGAGGTAATCTAATGTCAACTTGCTAACCTCCTATCAAGAATATTTGTTCCCTCTAGTCGCTTCGACGGTTAGAACGGGAGAACCTCAGAACGGGGTGAGAGAGAGGGTTCTCTGGGCTCAGCACTACTGTTATGAGTACACCCGAACGTGGCGGACTACGAAGGACGGACAGGGCTGTCACCACCTGCCGCCTACCACTGCAGTTCCGTGGGGTGCAACACAACCCAAGGTAACTATCAAGCACAGGCACCACGCCTAAGCTATCAGCTACAAACAAGGGATCCCACAACTAGAAAGAGGGCAAACATTCAAGTACTACTAAAGTAAAGGAGAGAAAGCTGAAAAGACAAAAGAAGAGGAACTTTACTCGAACTGAAGCTTCATTCCTCAGAGGCACAACGTTGGAGAGGGGCCGACACTTCGGCTCCTCTCCGGACTCTCACCTCACCACTCTCCCTATTTTCTAAGCTAGATAGGTAGCACTACACTACACTTGGACTTCTCCCTTTCACTGTGGTGTATTGAATGGGGGTGGAGGTCGCCTTTTATAGCCTTCTAAGGGCTGTATCAGGCGTAGGGATGACGCCAAGGACTTGCTTAGCTTCCACGCCAAAGGGGAGGAGTAACGGGCACGGTCATAGGCTGACCGACCTCCTTCCAGCCGTTTGGCCTGGAGATGGTGCCATTTGGCACCGTCTTTCTCGTGGACGGTCCTGATGCTCTCCTAATGACGGTTGTAGTGGCGTTCGATCCACGCTTGACAGTTAGAGGCCGGTCGGCCTAGGGTAGGCCGGTCGGCCTGGCTCTAGCCCCTCTCGGCCCTCCGTTGCACCGACACGCTCATGGACAGTTGCTTGTTGTCTGAAGAGGCGGTTCCGGTCGAAAAGTTTGGTTTAGTCGCTGCATGTGGGCCTTCCGCTCCATGTCTTAGGCCTTTCGGTCTCAACTTCACTCATCCTTGTCAATTACATGCTTGGGGGTCCTTTGGTGACTCCCTAAGGCCATCTTGCAAAGGTTGAGGTGGTTTGGTGGAGGTCCAGGGCTGGCCGGCCTTGTCCAGGCCGACCGGCCTAAGTCAGGTCGACCGGCTTGGCAGGGTTTTGCCGGCGATCTTCCCGGAAGCGTAACTTTCTCGTCCGGATTCCGAATTGGGTCATCCAAATGTCCATTTCGATCATCTCGGAAGCTCTTCGATATGGGGCTGTAAAATATGTGATTTGGATAACTTTTGCACCATGTCCAAAGTCTCGTTTGTCTCGGGATGAACCTTCACTTGTATGACTTCACCGATGTTGGTATTTATGCACCATATTACCTATATTTCCTTACAAAACATATTGGTGCACAAAACTTGTGGAACTCATTAGTTTAAATAAAATATTATATGAGCATCACTTAGTTTCTTCATTAAGTTGGAAAGGTTGACGGTCAAAAGTGGCATATAGTGGCCGTCAAAACCGTTGACGAGCTGTTGAGGCCGCTTTTTTTATTTCCTGAGTTAATCTTGTGAATTGTGTGTGGTAGCTATTTTTGTGACATGTATAATTTGAGATCCTTGTAAAATATATGGTCGTGATTCTTACTGAGATTTTTTGATGTGGGTTTTGGGTGTGTGATGACTAGTGCCGTAGGAAAAGAAATGGGAAGAAAATGAAAAGAAAAAAGAATATAAAAAGAAAAGAAATGGAAAAGGAGGTGGGAGAGGGCTGCCGGCAGTGTCGAGGGTTAGTACCGGCTGGCTGTGACCGGTACTAACGTGCGGCACGTTAGTACCGGACCTTTAGTACCGGCCACAACGACCGGTACTAAGCCGTCCTATGACCGTTACTAAAGGCCAATTTTCCAGCAGTGCAAGATGTAGTGCTTGGTAGTAGCATCTGGCAAACGTGGTCTACATTTCCTACTGCTTCACAAGTAATGCTTGCAAATATTTGGAGCTTGAGATCAGCAACATCTAAATGGCAAGCATAAGTGTTTATTAAGGTAGTCCTCCAGACAAGAAATAGCTACCTTGATGCAGTGTTACATAATGTCTCACTTGTGTCATTTGTGAGTGACACCTTCAACATGAACTGCAGCTCTCATGCATGTTCGAAAGAGAGAAAAACAAGAACTGCATGCATATCTTATTTGTTCATGTATGGACGGGTTTGCATAGAACTTGATATTATGTTTTGCAAAAGTTGTCAAGGATTTCCCTGGTCTGTTTCAAAATAGTCCAGCCACTAGCTTTTATATTCCATTTTTCATTACTATTCGGACAAGAAAATTTTCATGGAAAATATTTATTGTGACAATTGGAACAATTTAGTTGCTGGTGTTTGCAAAGTTTGTTTTGTGAATGATAAGCAAGAATCCTCGTGGCAATCATGCATGTAATAGTGTGCTGCTATTTTAGAAGCGAGCATGGTGATGTTATTTGGTTGAACAGGTTACCGAATTATTTTTGCTTCAATAATATTGCTTGATTAAAATTTCCTGTTTACATAGGAAAAAGTTGCTGCTTTTGAATCTCAATTAGCCTTGAAACATGTTGCTAAAATGAACACAATATATTGCTCATGGTTTGTGTATTGTGTTGAATGTATTATGAAGCTCATAGCAACCGACGGGCATTTCAATACAAAAGTTTTACGTCTCGTAGCAACACACGGGCATGATGCTAGTACAATTTAGAAATGAAGGGTTTTGCTATAGTACTGCAAAGTGACCATAAACCGTAGATCAAATGACATATTACCTTCTACTCCCTCCGTCCTGAAATATAAGGCATCATAGGATTTTTAGTACAGATTAAGGAGGTGGACAAATATCTCATATACCCTTAGCAAATGGTAATACAAGGCAAGTTTTCTAGTTAGAAAGAGAAATATTTGGCTAGTTTTTAATTGAGCTGATTAAATACTTACCAAAAAACTCATAGAATGTCTTATATTTGGGGACAAAATTTGAATCTTAGGATGCCTTGTATTTCAAGACGAAGGTAGTAGGAGTTAATAGATTTTAATATTTATTTTGTATTCTTATTCTTAAACATAAAAATAGGGAAAATATGCGAAGTGTCTTCCTATTTGATCTAACCTCCCTGCAAGATTTGATCTAACCTCCATGCATGATCTTTTTACTCATGTCACGTGAATCTGAGCAGATATAACGTTTATTTTTTACCCTCTCATGTGTACATGCATGGAAGTATTTAACTCATGACCTGGATTTATTTAAAAAGATAAACGTGACATGGCTGGTCTTTCATCACGTGACATGAAATTGTTCGTTTCACAGTCGTGTGGGCAAAGATTAGTACTCTTGTGTCGCCTCGCGCCTACGCTGCCTCCTCCCACTCTCTCTACGGGCAAATAAATAGCTTGGCAGAGCCATTGGATCGACGGCATAGCTGCACAGGGTTGGCAACACGAGTACACGACGACTGCTCTCTGCTGGTACCTGCTTGTGGTTCTATAGCTGCTAGCGGCATGGAGAGGTGGAGGGCGACGAAGAAGACGACGCTGCGTCGTCCATGGAGCACGGCGGTGGCGGTTCTGGTGGCTGTTTTCTTCGTAATCTCAGGTGCCGCTGCGGAGGAGGCGCCGCATCGGATTCTGGTGGACACGGACATGGACAATGAGGACTTGTGCGCGCTGCTCTACCTCCTCAAGCAGAACCGATCCGAGTTCGAGCTCAAGGTGATTTCTGCTTATATCTTGATCTTCTCCTTGCATGTGTTGCGATTATTTCTCCCAAGAGTAAGAAAAACAAGGACTTCGCGATCCCATACTTCTCGTGTGCATACGTACAACTTGGCAAATCCGGACCGCAACATACAACAATAGCTTTTCAACCGCACAACGAACTGACGGTCGAGACAACGCAACGACTAGTCATCACTAGAGAGAGTTTCTTTCGAGAGGAAGAAAAAAAACCACGCAGCAATGTGCGTGTATTTTCGTCACGCATGTGTACGTATCGTCGTTGGTGCGTAGCCGCTAGCTGCACTCGATCTAGCTTACTAGACGTGGCACTCGTTCACCCCGCGTCTCTCTGTCGTGATCAAAAGTTCGTGACTTGCGCGCCCAAATTAAACAAAGCCGCTCGTTTTGCCTAATAGCGCCATGCAGGGGGCGGACCCAAGTTGTCCTCAGTGAGGGCACAGGCCCCGGCTCAAAATTTGCTAAGCAGAGTTAGTAGACATTTTTTCACCATTAATGCCCTATCTCAAGCAAATCAGAGGCCCTCATTCGTGTACATATTCACTTAAACTTCACATATGCCTAGAAAGTGTGCCCCAGCTTAGTTTTTTTGTCTGGGTCTGCCCTGGCCATGCATAAGAATATAGGATGAGCACTACAACCTGCAGCAGGTAGGTGCAGGATAGATGATATATTGATATCACTCTGGCGGGGCCACATCAAGCGGGCTCCTCCATGATGGGATTGGGCTGCATGGGGTAGGGGCTCTATGGCCCCGTTTGTATTCAGAAAAGGCGTTTTCTTTTCACGAAAAGTTATCTACTAGAGAACCATGTCAGTTCATTTATATCTTTATGCATGCTTCCATAGAAACAGTATTTTTCCGTACTTTTCACCCTTTTTTCTCGATCTAAACACGCCCTACCTTGCATGCTGGATCCGCCCTCCTCTACCGCTCCCTCTATGAAAGCATATTTTCTTTTAGAATCACATAGTACAAATACAGACGCTCACAAATATGCACGCACATTCGCTCCTACGAACACATGCACGCAACCCTACCCCTATGAGCGCCTCTGAAAGACTGAGCTGACAAATCATCGAGATTGACGAAGTCACCACTAGCGCCTTGCAGTCCACGGGCACGTCGCCTACCACTGAAAGAATATCGCCGGTTAAATCCTAGAATAAATCTAGAAAAACATAAGCACCAGTGCCAAGTCGAGTACTTAAACCCTGGTGGGTAGGTTCCACCACAAGAACCCTTACCAGCTCAGCGCAGCTCAGTTCGCTCTATGAAAGCATATGTGCACCATGTTTGGCACAATTTATTTATTTGTTTTTTTCACAAAATTAAGCAAAAATTATGTCAAATGTAACTTATTAAGTGGAATTCAGAGAATATTGACTATATACAACTTTCGACGCTTCTGAGAGTATTTCTTTTAGTTTTTTCTTCCTGCTATGGTAGAAGCTTGTAGCCTCCTACTTGCATTGTAGTTACAGTGTGTAGTCAATGTCGAACTGTTTTGCATTGGCTTGAATATAAAAACAGCAATATGAAATTTTTCTGGATGTCACAAAAAGATAGTTCTCAAACAAATTGTATCCCATTAGATTACAATTAATCTGTTTCTAGAAACAAGAAATTAAGAAGAATTCATGAAATTAGAATCCAACAGGAGGATGACGTTACCCCCCCCCCCCCCCCCCCCCAAAAAAAAAAAAAATCCATTCCAGTTGGAACTTGAAATGTCGTCAGAAGGCATTCCGATCTAGTTGCAACAGAGAGAAGCTATCATTTGTCAAGAAATAGTCTCGTACACGCACTTGGAGATTATATAGAGATAAGATGCGTAAGGTCATTCACAGGAGGTAGCAACAGATTGCAAATTGCAGCTAAGTTTTTGCTAAATATTTAAGGGATATCGTTTGATTAGTGTCACGAGGAATAGTGACGGTTTTTATGTTCCATATTCTCTAACACTTATGTGGACTTCAGCCTGTTTTTGGAAATAACGAATACACATCATGGCCAACTTTTATACTGCAACTAAGCTAGGTGAGGCTGCCGGCTGCATGGTCTCTTTATAACGTTATAAAAATTTACAGGGAAGAATTCTTGCATCTAAAAGGTGCCTAGAGGTTCTTAGCTGCATGGTCGAGCTGAACTAATCAAAGAATTTTAATGGTCAATCGTCAAATCCGACAAGGGGACCCAATTGGAGGTCCGGGCCTCCATTTGTTTGTAGCGTATTGCGTCCGGACTTCTCTACGTTGTCAATTTGTATTCCATCGTCACGTATTCTTGGACATTCACTATCACGTATGTATATTAATACGACAATATAATATTTCTTTCAATACTTAATAATATCACTATGTCATCTAAATAATATTTTTGGAGAATAACAAAAGTTTATATATATATATATTAGTTTATAAAACACGTGTCTGTGGTACGTGCCTTCTACTACTATATATACTTAAAAAGAGCGAGCAAATTGATTGTGAACGATCGCTGGTCATCAAATATTATGGACCCATTGGTCCGACAAGCGAGGCCATGAGTCAGGTACGTTAGCGGCCAGGACTTTTTCTCACGCTATACCTAACCATAACATTTCTCGTTTTACTTTATATTTGTAATAAGAAAAGAAAACTAGATAACTGGAAAAGCCCAGTTAGATTTTTTTTGTGGGCTCAAGTTGGGCCCCCAACCGCCCAGGGAGCATACTCACAGAGTCACAGGTCTTCGATGGCCTGCTCGTTGATGAGCCGGCGTGTGGTGGGCATGGATGGCAGAAATGCCGCCGCCGATACCTAGCGGCCGGCGGCCGCGCTGACAGAAAGGAGGACAGCGTTGCGATGGAGGTTCCGGAAGGGAGGCAGAAGCCGTGTGCGGGGCACCACAGTACCATGGGGCGTGTTGGAGTCATGCATCGTACGAGACCTGAAGCCTCCTGAAGTCTCCCTGCGCTCACGGATGTGGATACGGGTGAAGTAGTAATCGTCGACGGCGGGGTCAGAGACGCGCTGGGTGACGTAGAGTGGCCTCACGGTGCTGCCCAACTCGTGCAGCACGGTCCTCGAGCAGGGTGGCGATGTAGCCCTGTTCACTCCGCCGAGGTGATAACCTCGCAAGTCGCCTCCATCTGCTGCTGATCATCAACCTTGATTGCCATTAGCCTCATGGTCATTGTCGGGGGCGTCGTTGTTGATGCTGTTGTTGTCGTGTTGTTGTCGTTGTTGTTGTCGCCCTCATCATCGGAGTCACCTTCACCATCTCCGTCTTCATCCTCATCTTCGTCTTCATCCTCACTATCATCTTCAGTTATCGTCGCCAGGGTATCTGGTTCTCCTCCCGCGGCAGCAGGTGCGGGGGGAGATCTGGACCAGGAGCCGCAGGTGGTGTCGGGGCTTCTTCCTCTAGTGGCACTGGTGATGCCGGAGCTGGTGCTGGCGAAGCGACGGGGTCACCAGCTGTCCGTCCGGTCCAATCTCCAAAATGGGGCCATCCTCCGTCTCGACGTAGAAGTACATCTCTGCTGGTTCCTCCTCCACGGGGGAAACAGGAGGAGCCGGCTGAGGAGGGGCGATGCGAACCTGACGTCCTCCGGTACTCTTGCGAGCAGTTTGCTTGGTCCTGGCCATCTGACAGATTAAGAAACAACTCAGAAATATGTTGAAGATAAAGATACAATTAAATCGAAATAAATAGATTTTTACGCGGAAATAAGGAAGTGTTTTTGGAGCTGAATGGCTTGCTAGATCATGAATCCTTATTTCGACCATTTCTATCTAGGCTAGCGTCCTGCAGTCAACATAGCTCTGATACCACTTCTGTCACACCCGATTTTGAAGACAAAACCGAATGCATAGCATATGTGCGCCAGGATCCATTTACACACATATGTTGACGTCATCAGTGAAAATATCATAAGACTATGTTCAAAACGTAAAGATAGAATAAAGTACTTTATTACACTCTCACGGAAGACTCGAAGGTCTTTAATCGTTTATCGATAACTTAAAGCGTACACTGCAGCGGACTTCTCCCACGGCAGTTGACTGGTGAACGCCTGCCTTAGAAATCTTCAAAGTCATCGAAGAATCCCTCAACATCCGAATCTTCTGAACAGTAGTTGGAGCAAGGGTGAGTACACTTATGGTTGGTACTCTGTGGGGGAAAATGCAAAGCTTCCAAGGAAAGGCTAAGGTTTATGGCGATTAGCATTTTTAGTTGGTCATATTTTATTAGCAAGCTCCTATTTACTAAGTACAAGTTTATACCAACCCTTTAGAGATAAAGAAAACCATAGCAACTCAGAATCAAAGAAACCACAATTTATTTTCATCTTCCAGTTTAATTATCATGTGAGGGTCCAGGCCGCTCTTAACCGTGAGAATGGCTGATATATCAGTTTTAAACACTCTGCAGAGATTGAACACTTTCACCATAAGTAGTGTTTCCCATGTCGCCCGGGTTTGCAAGGCCCTTAGACACTTCCGAGGTGAATGGCTAGAGATTCACATTGAGGTTTTCGCCAAATAAACTTAGTACGAAATAATTCGCTAAGGTTTCTAGTCACCGCAGAGCATAACCCTCCCTAGTGGCCAGCACCTTAACAAAGGCTGCTACCCCAAGAGGACCGGGCTATACCCCGTCGATGCCACCCCTCTTGCCCTTTTCAGGTAAGATTATAAAGCACTAAATCCACTTGGTTAATTGCCAAAGTCAGAGCCATATGACACTTATGGATGCACTGTTTTCCCGGGTGGTTCTCCATGTTCCGATTAACAAAATGTGTTCTTGCAATTACCAAAGTTCCACATAAATAAATATCCAGTTTAACATTTGTTCAAAAGAAACCACCATAACCATATAGCAACTAGCATTTCTACCCAACATAAATTAAAACCCGGTTTGACAAGGTATATGGGAAAAATCTAGGCAATCCTTAACATAGGACACGTCAAGTTTATGCAAAACATATGTAAATATAAAGGTAAATTAAGATGACATTTCTGGGTTATAAAAAGAATATGTGAGGGGGGAAAGCCACTTGCCTTCCTCTGCAAACTGCTGTTGGTCCTCTTCAAAATGTTGCACTTGCCCTTCTTCAAAGTTCACGTTCTCTACACGAACACACAAGCAATTCAAATAAATAAAAGAACAGTACACCAAAAATAATAAACAGAACAAAACAAGCACATAAAACTGTTCCTTACGCAGAGACGAATCCGTGAGCGCAAGAATCGCTCAAAACGGAGTTAAAACGGCTAAGATATGAGCTAAACAAGGTTTAGGGACCTCCTGGTAAGAAAACTTAGTTTCCAGGGGCTAAACTGAGAAAAAACCGAGGACTAAACTCTAATTTAAACAAAACTGGAGGGCTAACGCGCAAAAGAACTAAGCTGGGGTGGCTGACAGGATTAGACAGAAAGACAGGGGCTAAAACGAAAGAACCAGGGGCTATTTTCTAATTATTTTTGAACTGGGCTGGACGGCGCTGCAATTACCAGAAAACCCAGGGGCTCTTTTGCAAAAGTGCCAGGGCGCGGTGGGGTTGACCGGTATTGACCCGGGTCGGATTTGATCTGGGCCGTTGGATCAAGGGCGGGCGGCTGAGATGCGCCCGGCGGGGTGCGGCGGCGCGCTGGCGGCACGGGCGACGACGCGCGGCGGCGGAGGCGGCGGCGCTTCGCCGGAGAAGCGGCGGCCATGAGCTAGAAAGCTCGGTTCGAGGTGCGGTTTGGCCCTGGAGAGAGCTAAGGCGACGGGGAAGAGCTTGAGGGGGTTCTCACCGAGGTTAGGGCGGCGGCGGCAGCTTACCCTTGAAGGGGAGGAGCGCGGACGGCGGCGGACTCCGGCGAGCGGCGGCCGGCGGCTTAGAGCGGCAATTTTTGGGCGGGGAAGAGGCTGGGGAGCACGGTGGAGGTGCGGGGGTTATTTATAGGGTGCGGAGGGCAGCGGGGGCGACGCGAGGGGAGGGGAAACGGGGCGGCCGGCGAGGTGGAGCTCGGCGGCCATTAATGGCGCGCGCGAGTGGGGGGCCTTGAAGGGGGCCGTTACGGGTTCGAGGAGGGGAGGGGGCGGCGGTTACCGGTGCGACGCGGCGCAGCCGGGGGAGTAATGCGGCGCGGCGAAGGCGGAGGAGTGCGGCGGCCGGCCGTTGAGCGGCGCGGGCGGAGGAAGGGGATGACAAGCGGGCCCCTGCTGTCAGCGGCGCGAGGTGAAGGCGGAAAACGCCCAGGCGGCTGCAGGGCACGGGCGCGAAGGGAAGGCGGAAAAGGGGCGGGGCGCTTTCAGCGTCGGCGGGGCGCGGGCTGCGCGCTGCTGGGCCGCGGCTGGCCAAGTGGGCCGCGCGTGCGGTAGCGGGCCGCGGCGCTGCTGTTGGCTGGGCCGCAGCGAGAAGAGGAGGAGGGGGGAACGCTGAGCGGGCTGAGGAGTTAAGGGGGCAAAAGTGAACTGCTGAAGATTAAGCGAAAAGACATTCAAACTAAATTCGAATTCAACCAAATTTGAATTCGAACCACTCAAAAATTAATGCAGCAGCATGGGTGCATCAAACACAAGATGATTCTAGAACAAAAATTTAATATTTATATTTTTTTTAACTTTTTGAATAACTTTTTGTGATGGATTTTGGGTGTTACAATGAGCAATGTCCGTACCACAAGATCCACAAGCACTCGGCACGAGAGTGCTACGGGTTGAAGCGAGCTTTCACAGGAGGCAACAGAGGCCCTCCCTATAAAAGGAGGAACGATAGTTCCCCAAGAGACGACAGGCGAAACGACGAAGCTGGCGACGAGTTTCAGGAGGCTGACCGAGTGGTCCGTATGATCTACGGAGGACCGGAAGGTTTCGAGACGAAGCGCCAGCAGAAGCTCACCAACCGACAGGTCATGCACGCCAGGGAGCCACCGGTACCTGAGTACCTTAAGTGGTCAGAAGTACCAATCACCTTCACTCGGGAAGATCACCCGAACTTCATACCGAAGCCCGGGTCCCACGCCTTGGTAGTAGCTCCGACGATCCGTAACGTTCAGCTCACCAAGGTGCTAGTTGACGGTGGCAGTGGCCTGAACATCCTCTTTGCTAACACATTGAAGGAACTCGGCCTAACCACTCTCGACCTGCGTCCCCCCAATCCTCGTTCTACGGTCTGATACCGGGAGAGGGGGCAGAACCACTCGGGCATATCACATTGCCCGTTACCTTCGGAGACCGGAACAACTACCGGACCGAGCACATGCAGTTCACAGTGGCCAACTTCGAGACCGCATATCACGCCATCCTCGGGAGGCCGGCGCTCGCCAAGTTCATGGCGATCCCTCATTACGTCTACTTGCAGGTGAAGATGCCAGGACCCAAGGGCGTAATCACCGTCTTGGGGGACATCCGAGTCGCTTACACTTGCGAACAGGAGACCCTCAACGCGGCAGCTGCCTTGGATATGTCGAAGCGCATGACGCAAGTATTGGCTGCATCGCAGGAGGTGGACAAGGACTCTCTGGAGATCCCCGCCAAAAAACCCGCGAAAGAAGCCATCTCGCCAACCAAGGAGACGGAGCTCAAGAGGATCTCGCTGGACCTCGAAGACCCGAAGAAGACGGCCATTATCGGGGCCGAGCTAGACCCCAAATAGGAAGAAGTGCTCGTCAAATTCCTGAGGGAAAACGCCGACATATTCGCGTGGAAACCATCCGATATGCCAGGTGTCCCAAGGGAACTTGCCGAGCACTCCTTGAAGGTCAATCCGACTGCCAAACCGATCAAGCAGAGGCTTCGTCGATTCGCGCAGGACCGCAAGGAGGCGATTAGGGTAGAAATTACAAAGCTGTTAGCTGCCGGTTTTATTCAGGAGGTGTTTCACCCCGACTGGTTAGCCAATCCAGTTCTTGTAAGGAAGAAAAATAATAATGAATGGAGAATGTGCGTTGACTATACAGATCTCAACAAAGCTTGCCCTAAAGACCCCTTCGTTCCCCCCCGCATCGATCAAGTCGTTGATTCCACGGCAGGCTCCGCCCTGCTCTGTTTTCTCGATTGCTACTCAGGCTATCACCAGATAGGCCTAAAACTGGAAGACCAGATAAAAACCGCGTTTATCACGCCGTTTGGCGCCTATTGTTACAATACAATGGCCTTCGGTCTGAAAAACGCAGGCGCAACCTACCAGAGGACCATCCAAGCGTGTCTGGATCAACTAATTCCAGACATAGTAGAAGCCTACATCGATGACATCGTGGTTAAGATCATGAACCCCGAGGACATGATAGAGAACCTGACAAAGGTCTTCGAACGACTACGTGCATTCCGGTGGAAACTCAACCCGGAAAAGTGTGTCTTTGGAGTCCCGTCAGGTAAACTACTCGGCTTCATGGTCAGCAACCGCGGCATCGAGGCAAACCGCGAGAAGATCACGGCCATCACCAAGATGTTGCCACCAACTACTCAGAAGGATGTGCAGAAGCTTACTGGATGCATGGCAGCGCTCGGTCGTTTCATATCACGGCTCGGCGTCCGCGGATTGCCATTTTTTAAACTACTCAAAAAGCAGGACAAGTTTGTGTGGGATGACGAGGCGAAACAGTCCTTCCAGGAACTCAAGGAGTACTTGCAGAAGCCGCCCATCCTCGTCCCACCTCAACCAAGGGAACAGCTATACCTCTACATCTCTGCTACCCCCCGAGTGGTTAGCACGGTACTAGTGGTCGAACGTCCTGAAGAAGGGCACGCATATGGAGTCCAGCGACCAGTCTACTTCGTCAGCGAGGTACTGACGGAGTCCAAGATCCGCTACCCCCATGTGCAGAAGTTACTCTACGGAGTTCTCATCTCAGCAAGAAAGCTGAAACATTATTTTGAGGCCCATCCAATCTCGGTAGTATGCGAAAGTCCTCTAGGGGAAATACTCCATAACCGAGACGCAAGTGGCCGAATCGTCAAATGGTCAATAGAACTGGCCGCTCACCAGATAAACTTCGTTCCACGTACTGCTATCAAGTCTCAGGTTCTGGCCGACTTCGTAGCAGACTGGACAGAGAACCAAGCTCCGGCTGATAACGAGAAAGTCGAGTACTGGGAGATGTATTTTGACGGCTCCCTCCAGATCAAAGGAGGCGGCGCAGGCGTACTCCTGATTTCCCCAAGTGGACAGGAACTAAAATACGTTCTACAAATCATGTTCCCAGTATCTAACAATGCAGCCGAGTACGAAGCAGCCTTGCACGGTCTCCGCATCGCCGTATCTTTGGGCATCAAACGCCTGATGGTTCGCGGGGACTCTGCCCTGGTCATAAACCAGGTAAATAAGGATTGGTCAAGGTCCAATGAGAAGATGGACGCTTACTGCGAGGAAATACGGAAATTGGAAGGGAAATTCTATGGCTTAGAGTTCCATCACGTGGTACGTGACTATAATAAGGCAGCTGATGCACTTGCTAAGATGGGGTCCACCCGTGAAGGCGTTCCACCCGGAGTTTTCATCCAAGATCTTATTAAACCATCTATTAAGATAAACCCGGATGGCACTGCCATGGAGCAACAAGTCGGAGAATCTCTGGAGTCAGCCACATTAGTGGTAGACGAAGCATTGGACTGGAGGAGGGAAATCCTCGACTATCTTGACAGCGGCATATTGCCCTCAGAGGTCGCAGGAGATGGAAAAGATCTGAAATCGCTCCACGAACAAATCGTGCGGCGCAGTAAAAACTACGTCATCATTGGAGAAAAGCTGTATCGTCGATCCGGAGCCTCTCAAATTCTCCAGAAATGCGTGAGTCGCTCGGAGGGTATTGAGCTCTTGACAGACATACACAAAGGCATCTGTGGTAATCACGCCGGGGCTAGAACCATTGTTGGTAAAGCCTTCCGGTCTGGTTTCTACTGGCCGACTGCTGTAGCAGACGCGGACAATATTGTGCGGCACTGCCAAGGGTGTCAATATTTTGCAAGGCAAATACACGCACCAGCACAACAGCTGCAGACCATACCAATGTCCTGGCCCTTCGCTTGTTGGTGCTTGGACATGATTGGTCCGTTCAAGAAGGCGACGGGTGGTTTTGACCATGTCTTAGTGGCTATTGACAAGTTCACCAAGTGGATCGAGGTGAAACCAGTCAAAAAGCACACGGCAGCCAAGACCATCGAATTCTTCACCGACATCACTCATCGCTTCGGAGTCCCAAATCGTATCATCACAGATAATGGTACGAACTTCGTAGCACAGGAGTTCAAAGATTGGTGCAGCGAGAGGAATATCAAATTATGCCCCGTATCCGTGGCGCACCCAAAGGCCAATGGCCAGGTTGAAAGAGCCAATGGCGAAATAATTAAAGCACTCAGGGCCCGTATATTCAAGAAGCTAAAGCAGTACGATGGCCGATGGATCAAGGAGTTGCCCGCTGTAATCTGGGGGCTGCGGACCCAGCCGAGTCGTGCCACGAAGCAAACACCGTTCTTTCTGGTTTACGGCTCGGAGGCTATCCTACCAACGGACATCTCATACGGCTCGCCCCGAGTGGAATTCTATGATGAATACAACGCGCAAGTGGCGCGAATCGAAGACCTCGATAGTATCGAGGAGAAGAGGTTGGCCGCCCAGATCCAAGCCGCGCGTTACGCTCAGGTCCTTCGACGGTATCATAATCGAACCGTCAAACAGAGGTCTTTTGAAGCCGGCGACTTGGTTCTGAGAAGGAAGCAAGACACCAAGGGCGCGCACAAGCTTGCGTCCCCCTGGGAGGGACCATACATCATGAAGAAAGTGAGTCGCCCAGGCTCATATCGCCTCATGACGGAAGACGGAGTGGAGATCCCAAATCCATGGAATATCGAGCACCTACAGCGTTTCTACCCTTGATTCAGTTATGTATTAATCTCTTATTTCTTTAAGATATTTTTCCACGAGTGGTTTTTGTGGATAATCATCCCCAGTTTCGACTCGGCAGATTTATAAATGTCATATGAGTTATCAATAAAGTTGATTTCATCTTCTATCTACATTATGTCTACTACTCGAATTTCTTCTTTCGCGTGACGCACATAAAGTACGAGTGGAACAAACTTTAAATCGTGGGGGAAAGTACTCGCCAAGTCAAAGCTCTACACGCACGATAATGCTCTGCGGCATGAGACTAAGACCAACGAGGCTAATCTACTCCGTAACAGGTCAACCACTCGGAAATTACGGCCAGCGTAGAAAGAAAGGGAGTAGCACCTCCAGAAACTTATATACAAGCACAAAGGATTAAACATTGTTCAAAGTACTTCTACCACCAATACTACAGATAATCTACCAAAATTAATTTGCAGGATCGCCACCACCAGAAGGGCCAGCATCGTCAGTTTCATCGACAACGTCCTTGGACAGAACATTGGCGATTGGCTCCACTTCAAGCAGCAGCCTGCTCACGTCCTCCTCGGAGGTGCCAGCAGCATACCCCCCCCCCCCCCCCGAGTGGCTCCAGATCGGACGATGGGAACAGCGACTTAAGGATCGCCAAGACATGACCGCAGCTGGCTTGGCTGATGGAGCGAAGCTGGCGCCGAAAGAGACGTGGAAGCGCCCGAGTGCGGTCGAGGATAGAAGCTGAAGGCGATGCTGCCTCCGGCTCGATTTCCTCCGCCACCACTCGAACAGCACCTTCCAACGTGCACTTCTCGGTGTGCAGCGCCTCTGCCTCGCCTTCCAGACGAGTCACCTTAGCAGTGAGATCTGCAAATTGGGCCAAAGTCCGGACCCGGTAATCTACAGCAAGTCAGATCTGGACAGGATGTTCACGTCTGACATAAAAAGAATAGTATACCTCTAAGCTCCTGTGCGGCTTTGGCTTCGTTGAGCTTAGCCTGTTCCACTTCTCCGCGAAGATCGCGGACGGTGCGCTGGGCTTCCTCCAACTCGGCCTTGTGTTGGGACACAGCGGCTTCACGAGCTGACATAACATACTTATATTAGGTATGTTCAGTGAAACAATAGTGCAAAATAAAATGCTAAGCCTGACTCATACCCTGCGTCGCCTGAGCCAGCTCGGTTTCGAGCTCAGCCACTCGAGTCACCAGGAAGTCGGCCTTAGCTGCTGCAGGAACAAGCTTTTGAATCTCCAAGGTTTTGGCCTCGGCATCGGCAGTTATTTCCTGCAAACGACCGTCAGAAGACACAGCAAACAATTGTACCACTCGGTACTCTACTTAAACAGGAAAGGTGGCTCAGGAATACCTCGGCCATCAGTCCCAGGCGACGAAGGAGCGACTTGAACTCCGCCATGGGCGTCATAGCGGCACCATCACCCGGAGTTACGTCCGCCACAGGTGTGACTTCGACCTCTGCATCTTGGGGCGCCTCCATTGTCACAGTCTGCTCAATCATAGGAGCAGGCTGGGGGCTGCTCAGGGACGGAGTAGGCAGTACGGTCGGTGACTCCTGAGCAGGACTTGGCGGCGCCGGGGTTGGTGCGCGCGGTGATTCTTGTGGCAGCTCCACAGGCTTATCGCTAGGAGGATCAGGCAAGTGGGAAGTCTCTTCTGGTGCCTGGATCTCTGGGATCTCTGTCTCGCCGATTGATCGCGGCGCAGAGTCCGCAAAAGGAATATCAGACGGCGTGCTGCACGACAAAGCACATAAGGGACAATTACAGGAAAAAAATAAAAGTCAATAAAATGTTGGCAACAACTCTTACCGAGTAGATACGCGCACTTTCAGGCGCTTTCCTTTCCGAGTCGGGGAAGGAAGGTCCCTTGGAATTGCGGTAACGCAAAGGTTCGATAGGCAAGGGGAGAATGCTCCGAGCTAATAAGTGAGGGCGGGATCGACGACCCGGCATCACCACCTTCGTCATCATCCGAGTCTGATGACTCGGTGATGATGAGTTGGCGACGGCTCGGCGCGTTCCCAATTATGATCCCCGTTGCAGCAGAGCTCTTTCGCTTCTTCGGGACGATGGCCGCTTTGCCACCACTCGGCGACAACACATCTGGAGAAGGTGAGGATGACAGACTTATATCAGAGTCGTTCAAGTCATCCTCGGCTCCTCCGAGTGCTTCTTCAGCAGTACTGGCCCTGCGTGTCACCGGCTGGTCCACTCCCTTTGGCATCTCAGGCAGGAGGGGGATTGATACATAAGCAGCTCGACCCTGCATTTCAAAGTTGGGTTCAGTTTTTCATCGAGATTACACCCAATGGGTGGAATTGAACACATAAACGGCAACAAATCGATTTATTACCTCAGGGCGAGGATTAGACAAGTTGTATGCTGGAGGGCCATCAGAAGTCTTCAGGGGAGTCCCCGTCGCAAAAAATTTGGCAATCCGGGCTGCGGCTTGACTTTTATCAACACGCTCGGGGGCTTCACGTGTGTTGTCCCCCTCGGCGTAGTATTCATATGCTGGATGAGCCCGCTGCTTGAGGGGCTGGATCCGGCGTAGCACGAAGTTGGCTGCCACTCCTACGGCAGTCAACCCTCTGCTCTTCTGCTCGGCAATGAGGCTCAGCAGCTCCCGAACTTCGTCCATCTCGCTGTCTTTGGGGAGAGAGCTCCAGGACTTGGAGGGGACAGGACGGGAATCTATTTCGGAAGAAATGGCAGGCGAGTGGTTCCCTATGTACAACCACTCGGATTGCCACCCCTTATTGGTGGAAGGAAAAGGAATTTCAAAATACTCCTGGGCTCGACCCTCACGGAGTTGGAACCCGGCGCCTCCAACTACATGCGGGCGCTCGGTGCTAGGGTGAGGCTTCAGCAAGAAAAGATAGAGAAAAAGATTGAAGTGAGGCTCTATCCCAAGATAGGCCTCACAGAGGTTGATGAAGATAGAAATGTGAAGGATGGAGTTCGGGTTCAGTGCGCAGAGACTGATCCCGTAGAAATGGAGCAAGCCGCGGAGAAAAGGGTGTGCAGGAACACCAAATCCGCGTAAAAGAAAGGACTCAAACACCACTAAATCAGTGGAATTAGGGGTGGGGAAGGACTCACCAAAGGCCGCGCGCCATTCGGCGGTTTGCTGGTCCGGGAGAATGCCGTCGATGACAAGCTGCTCGAGACGCCTGGTGGAGGTAGAGGACTTCCTCCACTCGGCGGCGCGGTCCACGGAGGCATCGATGGTGGTCTTGGCCCTGACCGACCGCTTCTTCCCCGGCGACAGTCTCCTTCCGCTTCGGCGCCATAGCCGCAACGAACAGAGATTGGGGATTGAAGGTGTGAAGCTATGAAGGTGGATCTAGGGTTTGCGCCTGAGCGAGAAAAGGAGAACTTGGATGCGGTGAAGGCAAATGGCGAGGAAAGGAAGAAGATTGCGGCGGGGATGGCTTATAATGGAATAAACCGTTCCTCCCGCGCGCGGCGCGATGCCAGTCTTGGGAACTCAACTGACGCTGGCACGTCGCGTCGCTTTAAATTCAAAGATGCGATTTGGAGTCGCGATATCTCGCGATATTCTGGCTTCATAAGGCAACCGTTGGTTTCCCTAGGAAACAATGGGCTTAACAGGATTGATGGGCCTAAATGGGCTGGTTTAAGCCTTTGATAGGCTAAAATAATGACACGACCTTTCGGTTTGTTAGTTGACAATTACGTGGGCTCGTGAGCAAATGCTCAAGGGCAGAAACCACTCGGTCGTGAGGCTAAAATTAGTCGACGGCTAGGCTTATTTTTGCAATTAATATTGCAACCTTGCAATTGATCTTTACTTAATGCATGCGATACTATCGCTAAATTGACTCGGAAATCCGGGTCAAGTGCTGATAAGTATAAATCTTGTGAGAAGGTGATTTACCATATGGTCAAGCTGGGTCGTGGGACACGACTCGGGAGTCACACCGAGTTCAAAGGACTCGAGAAAAGATTCCCTAAAAAGGGGAAATTAATAAAAATACCCTAAAAGGAGGAAATTATTCGAAATCCATGCCCAGAGGCATGGGGGCTAAAAGATTCAGCCAGGATTCACAGCTTCTAGAGTCTTGACACGATCGTGCCGAGTCGAATCAAGACTCGGGGGCTACACCCAATGGGTGCACCAGGAGGTGCACGCCATTGATGGATTAAGTTCAAAAAGAGCTTTATAGGATTCTATTTTTGACCCTCGACCAGACTATTCTACTCTGCTCAAGGCTCGGGGGCTACACCCAATGGGTGCACCAGGAGGTGCACGCCATTGAAGATCATGATTTTGATGGAGAAAAATTGAAGACCCTTGGCCAATTTTATACTAAAATTACCCAAGGCTCGGGGGCTAAGTGTATACACTTCGCTTTCGCGTCGTGAAAAAGAGCACTTCTTCCCCTCACTACGGCTACAATTGAAAAATCGTTTTCAGGAACGTTTGAGCATGCACTCAGATCTTCCTCGAAACCACTCGGATGAAGTCCTAGACTACTCGGAAATCTGATCAAGCATTCTGGCAAAGTTGCGGAACACTCGGATCATGCAAGAGAAAGACAGATCAATTACAGCCAACGATCGGCCAAGAAGTGCTCGGGGGCTACTGTGGGGAATATGGTCCCCGGGTACCTCACGAGCAGGCCTGGCAACCCTCCAATAGGGGGCGGCCCGACCCACCGTTCTGGACCTGATGACGTGCGGGACAAGCCGGCGCATGAAGGAAGGACCCGGAAGGAGAAGTTCTAATTAGAATAGGAGTTTTTGTAAAGAAGGAAAGGATCCTTAGAGATAGGATCGGCTACAAACCGACTTGTAACCCTGCCTCCCCGATATATAAGGCGGGCAGGGACCCCCTCCAAAAGACACGAAATCTCTCAAGAGAACAATCCACACAATACAACACCCCAAAACAGGACGTAGGGTATTACGTCGAGTTGACGGCCCGAACCTGTCTAAATCCTTGCGTCTGTCCACCCTAACCATCTAGCTCTCGATCTTTGCGATCTTCCCTCCATACAAATCACTTCCGTGGGCTACCCTGTGGAAGACTGCCGGAGATCATATCACCGACACCATACTTGCATGAGAATTATCAGAGCACTAGGAGGGCAGGCACTTGTGTAGGAGTGACACAGTTTTGGGTGTGTAAACAAGTGATTGATTGGTTGAAGGAAGATGGAACATTGGGTGCCAAAGAGCTGAGAAGGAGGTTGAAGGAGAGACACAAAATTGATGTGACCTACAGAAAAGTTTATCTAGGTAAGAACCTTGCTATGGATAAACTTTATGGACCTTGGGCAGAATGTTTTGACAACCTGTATAGATTGAAGGCTCAGATAGAGGAAACTAGTCCTGGATCATTTGTTGTAATTGATCACCATACCATCAAGAACAAAATAAGGTTTAATAGGCTGTTTTTTGCTTTGAAAGCTTGTGTTGATGGTTTCCTACGAGGTTGTAGGCCATATCTTGTAGTAGATAGTACATTTTTGAATGGAAGGTTTTGAGGCCAACTGTGTATAGCTTGTGCAATTGATGGTCACAACTGGATGTACCCAGTAGATGTTGGTGTCATTGACTCAGAAACAAATGAGAATTGGGAGTGGTTTATGGAGAGGTTGAAAGAAGATATAGGCAACCCAGTAGGTCTTACATTCAGCACTGATTGTGGGCAACCAGTAATGCATGGGGTGATTAAAGTTTTTCCATATGCTGAACATAGAGAGTGTATGTACCATCTAGTACAGAATTTCAAGAAGAAACATAGTGGACAGATATATGATGATCACCTAGTGGGCATCTGCATATTCTTGGATCCCTTACATGTTTGATAAACATTATCAAGCTATGGCTGCAGCCAAGCCAGAGGCTATGAAATGGCTTCAGGAAAATCACAAGAAACTGTGGACCAGGAGCCAGTTTTCCACATTGTCAAAAGTGGATTATATTACTAATAACTTGGCTGAGGCATTCAATAAATGGTTAAGCTTTCCTTGATTAACACTTTCTTTGCATTGATTTTCGGTTTTATTCCATGCTTATTAAAAAATGAATTGCTCTTTCTCTGGCATGTAAAGGATCAGAAAGGCCTACACCTGGATGACTTGATGGATACCATTAGACAGATGATCTTGATTAAATGGAATAATAGAAAAAGGGTTGCCCAAAAGTTTGAAGGAAAGATCTTGCCACATATAGTGCAGAAGTTGAGAGCAGCTAGCTATAACCTTGACATTGAAGTAATCACAAGCTTATCTAATGGTATTGCAGAAGTTTGTGCTAAGGGAAGTTCAGCTAGTAGCTTCAGGTTTGTAGTGAACATAACTGAGAGGACATGTTCATGCAGAGCTTGGCAAGGGTCAAGAATACCATGCAAACATGTCATTGCCTACATCAAGAACAGGATGAAATCAGCTTTGGAGGAGGACAATAGCAATAAGAATCAGAGGAAGGTACTGGAAAAAGGCAACATGGGTGCCCAATATGCCACCAGTATGGGCACCATTGGTACACATGTAAGAATGGCAATCCAGATGACATAGCTGCATATGAGGCTGAGAGGTAAACTTTCTAGACATAGCTACACAATGACTTCATGTTTACCTATGCAAAATAACATTCTCATACTTTATTTCAGGGATCCACCAAAGAAGAAGCAGAAGAAAGCATCTTCAGTAACACAGTGACTAGCCTTGTTGTGGCCACTCCTGGATCAGTTATGGTATTCCCACACAATGAGGCGGTTGATAGTGCTACACATAAGCCAAAGAGAGTGAAAAAGGCGCCAAAAAGAAGAGACCACCACCAACAAGTATTAGCAGGTATGATCTTTCACTTTTCCAAATCTAGTCATTTACAACATAACTGATCTATTTTACTTGCTTTCACACAAGGTCTGCAACTGGATCCAACGACCCCTTTCCTCCCCAAATTGAGCAACCTCCATCTGTCATGAAGACATTGCATCCTTCGAAGGCTCTCCACAGACAGTGCAGACACCAAGGAAGAAGCAAGCCGTCATGAAGAAGTACTCGCCAAGGAGGGCTCCAGTTGAAGTGGCCAATCCATCCAGCCCAGCTTCTATACCAGAAGCAAGAAGAAACTCCAGCTTGAATAAATTAAGTGGAGGAACTACTACTTTTGATGTAACTTAAGACATGTATGGTTTGGTGCGATGAACACTAGTGAACTGCTACTTTCTATGTGTGGACTAAGTGTGATGAAACTTATTTGCTTACATGTTGATGAAATGAACTTATTGCTATGCAATGCTCATGTCTTGTTTTTCCATGTGATATGTAGTTACTTGTTGGTATGCAATGGTCATGCACCTGTTTTTCCCTTTTTTCAAAAAATTATGCCCGATTTTTCCTATTTTTCATGTTTTTTCTAAATTTTTCCACATTTTTCAATTTTTTCCGTATTTTTAAACATTTTATCAATTTATTCCATATTTTTATACATTTTTAACGAATTTTCTAGATTTTTATACAACTTTTAAAAATTACACTTTTTTGAAATTTTTCGCTTTTTAAAAAATTATTTTTCATTTTCTGATTTTTAATACGGTTTCAAAACTGTTTTTCACTTTTCAAAAAATTTTAAGCCATTTTTGTACACAAGGGCAAAACGGTCTTTTCACTGCCCCTAACACCTCTATTAAGTCTTCATCCATCCAAAATGGCACACGGGTAAACGAACCTTAGGCTCATAGCACACAGGTATCTAGCAACTTTTTTGGCAAACAGTTAATCGCCATCTTTCTTAATCGCATCGGGTTTCTTAATATGAGCTAGAACTTCCTGCCCTCTCCGCGTTTCCGGCGTCCTTCCCGTCGACGTGGCCTCTCCGTGTGCGAGAGCGCGCTCGCTCGGGCTGGGGAGCGCTCGAAAAAACCCTCCTGAGTTTATATAATAACAAATAAGTCAATAGGAGCTAGAACTTCCTGCCCTCTCCGCGTTTCCAGCGTCCCTCGTGTCGACGTGGCCTCTCCGTGTGTGAGAGCGCGCTCGCTCGGGCTGGGGAGCGCTCGCTCTAGACATTTTGCAAAAAAAACCCTCCGAGTTTATATAATAACAAATAAGTCCAACTCGTCCAGCCTACATAGTAATCACATTATACGACTTGTGTAATTGCATCTATCGTTTGTGTACAAGTGCTGATGCGTAGTACAGTAACAGTGTTGATCGCATCATCATCTTTGTTCTTACTTCTTACTGCACTATGTTGAATTTGAATCCCTTCACTTTACAACCCAGCCAATGGGCCATGCTGCAACGGAACAGCGGAATCATACGAGATGGACCCGGCCATCCAGCCCAGCGATCGACCGCGTGTGTTTTTGCCTCGCTCGGCATGCGGCGGGCGCGTCTCAAGCACCAAAAAAGGAAGAAGCGTGGGCCTCAACTGGCCCACCCCCGCTTGCATGGCCTGACTGGCTTTTCTCTCTCACATGGCTCGTCCGATCACTCAGGCGCTGCAATAGACAACCACGAATTGGACCTGCGAACTAACCCCTCCTGCTCCAGAAATCAAATTCTCATAAACACGTACGTCCTTGATCCCAGCTTGGGCTGGGCTACAATCCCAAACTAGCATATCTGACCTGACCACCTTCATCTAAAGAAAAAAAAAAGACAGCATATCTGACCTTGATTAGATTACCGAGGTGTACGCAGCTTGATTCGAATTCAGGAAACGAACAAAAGCATACAAGAACCGGGGGCACGAGGCCTGTCTGCTGCTCATGCTCATCAGGAAAACGGTAGAGTTTGTAAGAAGATCAGCATGTCAGTGGAACAAACAGAAGTTTACGATTCACTGTTTGGCCTACTGAATTTGCGTGTGGGCTAAGCGTCTTCCTCAACTAGCCTTCTTTGTTTGAGCAAAAGATTCCTCATGTTGTCATATTTTAGTATTTTTACAGCTGTTGTGATGTTAGCATGCATGTTGGTAAAGGCTTTTGAACTTTTGATCAGAGAAATGTCACTTTCCGCATTATTAGATCGCCACGATGGTAATGCAACAAAGTTTGTTGAAAATGGGTTAGAGCTTCACGATCGCAACTCATAGCACTCAAAACCGCCTGTCCTTTTCTGCTCATTAGTTTATGATAATGATACTAGATTACAAGTGGCAGTGGCACACAAGCAAGATTTGGATCCAGAGAAGTAGGAACCCATAACGCAGGCACAATGCCTGTAATGTCCGTCCGCACAAAACTCATGCTCTCGGACGATACGAGCCAGCCCTGATGCTTGATCGTCTGAACTGCACATTTTTCAACAACAGAGCATCGTTCCAATAGTGACTGTTGCTTCACTCACGAAGCACCAAATGGGGAAAATGTAGAGAAAACTGAAGGCACTCAACACCGTGTGGTATTATTTTACTATGAATCTTGCTAGTTTGCAGCCAAAGTCAGACAACGAAGAACGGAATGAACAAACTAAACGTTGCACTTCCGTAGGATGTAATCTGACCTGCGGAGTTGTGTAGGATACAATCTAACCAGCTGAATTTGCGTATGCATTGAGCCTCTTCCGGAACCTTATTTGTTCCTCAACCTTTCTTGCTATATACTGATTGCCATTACCTGATGCTATATTGGCATGTTGCCAAGGGGCTACTTTATATATCAATGCTAGACTGCAACGACAGTACAGAATAGCACAACTCGGGATGTAGGAAAGCTCATAGCTGTGCAATCACATTTCTGATCATCTCCCTTTGCACTACAAGAAGCTAATTGTCTGCCCTTTTCCGCTGCTTTACCTAAAACGCTTCGATTTGGGGCACACATAGAAACATCTGTAAAGCACTCCAGTCGGTTAGCATTTCTGTACTAGAACCACTGATAGTTGTAAACAGATCTTGCCCGCTAGAGCAAGATTAGGCAACTAAAGTAGCTGGATGTTCAGATATTTGACCATGTAAATTGCTGCACCTAACCTTCAGCCCCTCGCTCTCCCTTTCCCCATCAGATTTACTACGGAATGAACGGGATGTCTCAACTGTCCTCTCCGCAGATTAGCAAGATCAGGCTGTGGGCGTCGCTGTCAGTGTCACCAACCTCATGTTGCCATTCGCCGTGACACATGGCTAATGGCTTACTAGCTGGGAAGACAGCTACCAGAACCAGATTATTAGGCCCTCGATGTCGGCGCCACTAGATTCTCTACCTGACCGTGCTCACTAGCATATGATTAGATTACTAGTGAGAAACGAACAAAGCATATAAGAATTCACGGGAACAATGCTTGTCTAGTGGTCTGCTGCTCATATTCAGGCTCACTCTTAGAACAATAGGAACAGCGCTGGTGCACGACAACTGCTGAACTGCACACAAGAACAAAAATCAACTCGTTTTATTTAGATCCTCACTTCTATTATTTTCTACAGTAGAGATTAAACACCAATCAGTTCTGTCTTTGGAACTTTGATGAACTGTGGGTTCTTTGCTCAACCATTGCTTCACTCGAGGGGGAAGTGAAAAGAGGGGAAAGAGGACCAAATGGGAGAGTTTTTAGGAACACTGGAAGCTGAAGCCGCTCCACCGTGCAGCATCCTTTAGCTTTGTGGGATCTTGCACGTCAGGAACTGAATGTTACACTTCAATAGGAAAAATCTGACCTATTGAATATGAACATCTAATGACACAATTTGACCTATTAAGCTGAAAACAAGAATATGGAAGAATGGACCCCAATTCAAGGCCCTCCTCTACTCATCACTGTTACCAAAAATTGGATCGGATTTTGCGGTTCTTCATTCAAGAAACACCAAATGGAGCAAATTATAGGAACACCTGAAGGCACTCCACACCATAGTGATTTTTTTACTATACTTGCTAGTTTGCAGCTGAAGTCAGACAGAGCAATGAAATAAACTGTAGCGTGAAACTTAAACATCCATATTTTGCAATCTGAGCTAGTCTGTTTGGCAATATTATGCTTACACATCCATACTTGCTCACATACGCATTGAACGGTCCTCTTCATGAACCTGTCTGTTTGGCAATATTATGCTTTTTTAGCATGCTGCTAAAAATTTCAAGCTTTTATCAGAAGAGGTAACTTTCAAGATTATTAAAATGTGACGCCATCACAAAATTTGGAACAGCACATAACATTTACATGTTGTTATATTACCTAAAACACATCAAACTGGAGCACACAGAAAACATCTACAACGCACTCCAGCCAGTTAGCATTTCTGTACTTGCATACCTGATAGTAGCTAACCACACAATCACAAAGAACAAGGAACAGAACTGACCGTCACTAAGAAAGTAAACTAGCCCTGAATAATATCATTTGACCTACTAAATTTGTACAGCATTAAGCCTCATTGAACAATCGTGCTATATATTTACATGTACCTGATTTTCACTCATAGGTAGCTCCAATCGAATGCTCGATCTTCCTTGCCTACTAGAGCAAGATCAGGCCAGTAACATAGCTGAAAGATCAGATGTCTGACCATACAAATTGCTTCAGCTAAACCCCATCTCACCCCTCTCCTGACAGACGTATACATGAACTGTGCTACCGTGTGCCAATATCTCATCTCGACAGATTCATCTCCCTAACCAGACTAACTCTAGTTTACACAATTGAGCACCAGAAACTTACAGAGCATGGAACCATCAATTCTCATCCATTGCAGATGGCATTGAGGAGCACATGCCCCAGCATCAGGTCCACGAAGTACTGGTGCCCAATCTTGCCGTCCCGCCACACCATCCTCGCCGGCGCGCGCCCATAGTGCACACCGTCGTTGCAACGGTTGTCGTAGTGCCATGGGAATGTCATGTCGAAATTGTCAATCACCCCACCAGTGAGCACCCCATGCCGCCTCATCTTCTCAACGAGCACGCCATTGAACGCCTCCATCTTGCTTGGATTGAATGCCAGATCCCTGGCATAACCCCCAGTCGCGATCGTAGTACGGTAGAACACCCTCGGCACGGCATGGCCACGAGCACGCACTTTGGCCATGATCCCTGACCAGAACTGCGCTGCGAACTCGGCGCCCTGGACGTAGGCACGGACGCTGGTCCAGTAGCACCCGTCGTGCAGGCCAGAGTTCAGGATCACAACATCCGGAACGCTGTCACCGGACATGAAGTAGGACCGGATTAGCTGCCGGAAACCCCCTGTTCCTGAGGGAATGCAGGCCGAGGTAGTTCATGCTCATGTTCCAGTGGCCGTTGAAGATGCTGGTGATCCTCAGCGTCCCCGGCCCGCCGCTGGGGTTCGTGAACACGGCGTCGAAGCGGCGCGTCACGGCGGACGTGTCAGTGACGCCGAGGACGAAGGTGAGGAGGTTCCGGATGGTGTCGACGTGGTTGGAGTCGCCCCAGAAGAAGAGCCACTTGCCGTCCAGGCACCGCCACGCCGCGTCGGCGGCGAAGAGCCTGAAGGAGCAGTGCGCCGAGTACACCCACCCGTTGCTCTCCAGCGCGCCGAGCGGCCCCTCGCACCACGGCGCCTCGCACGGGTGGTCCGGCTCCAGGCACCGGTACCGGCCCGCGGCGTCGACCTCCTCGCAGTCGCCTTTCCTGGCGAGCCGCGTCCACCTGCCGGACCAGGCGTCGCGCGCGAAGTCCTCGGCGCGGCACGTCTCCAGCGCCGGGAGCGACACGTTCTTCCCTCGCCGGAACAGGAGCGGGATGCGGCGGAGCTCGGCGCGGTGCTTGAACCTGGCGGAGGAAAACTTGAGCCCCTCCCAGCTGCGGAAGAGGAGGACGACTGTGAGGCGGAACTCCCCCTTGGCGAAGCGCGGCGCGACCTGGAGGCGGAAGGAGTAGGAGCCGTCGCCGCGGTCCACGACGGGGGGCCGCGACTTCCACGCGCCCCCGGAGAGGTCGACCTCGAAGTAGTCCCCGCCGAGGCACCGCCGCTGGCCGGCGCCGTCCAGGGCCCAGAACGTGAACTCGTGGATCTCGCCCGCTTCGAGCTCGCTCGCCGCCCGCCCCCTCTCCGCGGCGACGTCGAGGGCGGGCACGGAGATGTTGGCCGTGCGCGCGTCCCGGCACGGGGATCCCCCCTGCGCGAGCCACCGCGCGAGGAGGTCGTCGGTGAAGTTGGGGCGGTCCGGCACGGAGAGCCAGGAGGGCGAAGAGGTGGCGCGGGCGCCCCCGCTGCCGACGTAATGCAGGTACTGCCGCCGCAGGCGCCGGTGCGCGCCCGCGCCGGCGAGGGAGGCGTCGGCGGCGAGGAGGACGATGACGCCGAGGAAGGACGCGAGCGCCGCGAGCTTCGCCGCGGAGGGCCCGGGCTTCTTCGGTTGGTGGTGGTCGCCGCCGGCGCCGGTGCCGCCGAAGCCGAATCCGAAGCAGGAGGCGGCCCGCTTGCTAGGGTCGGCCGCCCCGAGGTGCGTCTGCTTCCTGGCGTCCCCGGCGGCGAGGGTTGGGTGGTGGGGCGGCGAGAGGTGCGCCGACATTGCCGGGCGCGGCGCTTACTTGCGGCCGGGCGCGGGGCGGCCTCGCATGCGAGCGCGAGGGCGAGGTGGTCGCGCGGGGAGCGCGGCAGGGGGGTCGCGTGGGTTGGGAAGTTGGGGGGATTGTCCGGATTGGGATTGGCGGCGAGCGCGAGCGCGAGCGCGAGCGGCGGAGGATTTCTCGCTTGGGTTTATTTGGACTCAGCTTTTCGGAAGAGAGTAGACGACGTCGACACGGGTCAGAGCGGACGCGAGATGATGATAAAGGCGTCGTCGGATCGCATCGTAAATGGCATGTGCTGTGTTTTACGGCCGTCGTCTGATTGGAATTGATTGCGGGCGATTACAGTTGGGCAATAAATTTGGTGATTGCCTACTGTCTGTCCTGAAAACAGGCGTGATGGCGATGGCAAGTACGCACGGTACCTCGATTTGTTGATGCATACTGTATTACTCCTACTCCTTCCGCCTCCAGTATCTGTGAGGAGTTGGAAGAGTTATTGTGCGAAATTTGTAGAGAACACTACAATTCAGTATGGATCGAAGCATGGGAAGCGGCACCAATAATTGGAAGCATTGCAAACTCCTCGTCTGAAGTATGGCCGTGAATCCATGATGCGTCGTTGAACCGCGTTCGGCTAGGGCTAGCTAGCAGCTCATCCGGAGACCACGCTTTCTGTTCCCTTTCCCCGGCACGGCAATGATCCTGGGAGATCACGGTAATCACCCTGGCGCCGGGTACTGACGAGGGAATGATGGAGTCGCTGCCTCGCGTCGCTCTGGTCGTTGCCGCCTCCGCCTCTCTCTCTCTCTCCCCTATCTGCGGCGGGGGCGCAAAGGGATCCTATGCCATCACGTGGTGGGGCCTACTTTTCGTTTCAGCATTTCGAGGTGGTGTTGGGCTGTCTGTCTGTCTAGTCACCCCGCCGTCCCCACAGGCCCACACCACAGAGACGGCATGCGCCCGTGGAGAACCGCGCCGGGGCCCGAGCCCGACCGACCGAATGGGATCCATTCCATTTCTCCTCACCTGCGCGGTGCGTGGCCCCAGCGCCCAGCCGTGTCGCCCATCTGTTCGACGAGACGACGACCCACCTGACACGCTCGTCTTTTCTTTCGGTTGCGCGGTGCGCCACTGCGCCTCGCGCCCACACGGCCACACTCGCGGGCTCGCGGCGGCGGATCAGTGGAGATCGCTGCGCGGCAGGTGGCGCCGTGGCGCGTTGCCACCGATACAGCTGCGGAGAAGCGCGGCTCGGAAGTGGGGTTGGAGGAGGGCTCCTTCCGTCGCACAAAGAATGTACTCGTCGCTTCTTAAGAAATTTAAAAATTTTAAGTTTGATCAATTATAAATATAAAAATATAAATATTTATGATACGAGATATATATCATTAGATTCATTTATAAATGTAATTTTTTAACAAATTTATTTAGAGCCGTAAATATGAATATAATTCACTAGAAATTTGATCAAACGTGAACAACTTTAACGGACACGCAACTCAAACAAACGTTTTTGGATAGAGGGAGTAAGTATGTTTTTGGTGTGGCTGCCGCCGTGCTGGCCGCTGGCATAGTGGCACACACTTGGCATGCTAGCCGGTGCGAAGTGGTTGGTTCTTGGCTCCCTGCGGTCTCGGGTTCGACGAATTCGTAGCTTCCACTGGTTGGTGCCCTCTCATTCAGGAAGCGGTGAGTGTGGTAGGTTTGGAGTTGGTGGCTCGGCCAAAGATTGGGCGTACGGTGACAGTCCGGCTGGCAATTGCTGCTTGCATGCATGGCCTCGCAGAGGGGAGAATGGAAGGAAAAAAGGTTGGGGGCCGGTCTTGTCTTCTTTCTCAGCGTCGCGGCGGCTGTAGTATCGTAGTAGTAGTACTAGTTGTACCGTCCGTACGTGCACGGGTACGTACCAGTAGTTCTTTGTGCGGGAGGCGCTTCGAAAAGAGAGGCGTCAAGACTTCTTTGCAAGTGCAGCACACTTCGCCCGTGTTTAGTTTCCGTCCAAAATTTTTTCACCCATTACATCAAACGAGAATCTTAGATGCACAAAGTATTAAATGTAGACGAAAACAGTGAAAAGTTATATGAATAGGTTGTAAATCACGAGACGAATCTAATGAGCCTACTTAATCCAGGATTTGCAACAGTAATGCTACATTAACCATCCGCTAATTATGGATTAATTACCCTCTAATTACCATCGTTAGATTCGTCTCGAGATTTCCACTCTATCCATATAACTTTTCACCTTTTTTTTACATTTACTACTTCTAAATTGATAAAATCAAAACCCGAAATCTTTTCGTCTTTTTACGAAAAGATTTCGTGAACTAAACAAGGCTTCGTGTTCTCGGCTCTAATAGAAAAGGACGCTCATGTTTTCGTGTCGTCAAACGAGAGAACGGCATCGGACATCTAGTGGCCCATCTCTTTCCAAGAAAAAAAAATGCGAAAAAAAGGAGCACCGAGTGCTCTCTCTCTCCCTGTCAAGTGTCGACCGAGGGAATGGCATCGGCTGCTGATGCCATTATCCCGTGATCACGCCATTACGCTGGGATTATGGCACAGCTTTATGCGCGGGAGCGAAAGGTGGTTTCACGAAAGAACGAAAAAGGGGTGCGGTGGGAGAACTGGAGATGGACAGTTGAGAACCGGTACTACTGTGCTGTGGAGTGTGGACCACCCCGCCCGGGTGGTACTCCTTCCTTGCATGATTCCTGATTATGGTTCAATGAATACGAGTGGTTGATCTGCTGCTGCTATGGGGCCATAAACAATGCCGTGTCTCTCCCCTATAGGCCCATCAGTCAGTGCTCTCGACGGACACCGCGGCGTACCAGTGCTGCGGTTTCGTACCGTACTCGTACGTACGCCAGTACGATGCCAGTTTGGTTGAGCCATGGCGGCGAGTTCTTTTTTTTCTTCTGTTTTTCATGTAATAAAAACAGATCTCTAATAAACGAGATAAAAATAATCAAGCTATTTGCTCCAGCATCCAGGCAAGCAGCGGTATGACATAAAGAATGCAAAGTTGGGGGACTGGCAGTGGCAGCAGCAACTAGTTTGTGTTCAAAGTTCATCCGGATCCATGATTTTTCTTCTACGTAGATCGGCACCACAAATGCCACTTCTTGCGCGATCGAGTCGATCCCCATGATAAAAGACCCTGAAATCGTGGAGCTTGACTGATTCACCATGGTGGCCAGCTGTCCGGCTGTCGTCGTGTTCTCTTCTCCCTTTTGTTTCGTTGCTATTGGGCTCGCCGTCGGCCTTTTCATTCACAGCTAGTGCTGCATCAGGCAGAAAAATCCCTGAGCGGATCATCAGCTGGACGCAATCGCGCAAGTGATCGATCCTGGCGCGTGAACACGAGCAAGTCTCCCTGACCGTGACCGTTTTGTTGGTACGCGCACAGCCGTGCTCCGGCGACTCGATCTCGATCCACTGGCATGCTGTGAACCCCGCCTGGTCATCTGGAGGAAGAAAAATTGGGTGCGCGGCCACCGTGTGCGCCCCGCCCCTGTGCGCTCGAATCTGGATGGATGTGGGAACAAAAGCGCCGACAGAGGAAAGTTCGCGCGCGAAACGCCGTGCGAGAGAATTCCAGCTGAAAATCTCGATCAATTAGCCCAGCTTTTTCTTTTTAGAATTATCAATTAGCCCAGCTGCAAAAGACATCTTAGAATACTCAATAGACAAGCCCAGCCCAACTCGGCAGATGCACGGCCTGGTCCAGAAGTTTCCTGACCCTCAATCCAAGCAGCGGGCCTAGAGATCTCTAATCACAATATCACAAAGGAAAAAGTCCTTCCGACCCCCCTCAACTATTGCCTTAGTCCAATTTTCCCCCCTCATCTTTAAAACCGGGTATTTGACACCTCGAGCTCTTAAATCCGTTTGTTTTCCACCCCTGAGTGGTTTTGAGGCCGGTTTTCGCATACGTGGCACTCGGCCCTACCTGTCAGGTGACCGCGGGTCCCACCGGTCCTCTTCTCCTTCCTCATCGACCGAAGGCCGCCGCCGCCGCCGTAAGAGCAGCAGCCCGTTAGAGCAGCGCAGGGAGCGGAGCTCGCGAGCCTCCACGGACCGGCGACCAACGGCAATGCTCGGTGAGGCTCGTCGTGCTTCGGTCCTCGCCGGTCGCGGCTACCTTCCCATGACCGGCCGCGGCTACCTTCCCATGCCGGACGGCCTCCCCAGTCGCCACGCCAGTCGGGAGCTACTTGGCCCGGATCTGGGCTTTGGGAGACGGCACACCTGGTGGAGGAGCGGCAGCCCGGCATCTCGACGACGGCCTCCACGGCGAGGCAGCGCGACGCCGCAAGGGCCTAGGGCCGTATCTGGCCGAGGGGCGCATGACACAGAGGAGCGTCGGCGCGCGGAGGGGCAGCGGGACCAGTTGGAGGAGCGCGGGGCGCGGGATCGGAGCTCGAGCAGCTCGCCTCCGCGGCTCCGCCAACTGAGGCCCGCCGCCGCCGCCGTGCTCGCCGCCGCTAGTCGTCGGTGGGGAGAAGGCCAAGAGAGGGAGAGGAGGAGAAGAAGCGGGCTGACACGTGGGGACCACTACCACGTAGGCATAAACCGCCCTCTAAACAGCCGAAGGATGTAAAACAAACGGATTCCAGAGTTCGAGGGTGTCGTTTTCCCGGTTTTGAAGATGAGGGGGGCATATCGAACTTGGGCAATAGTTGAGGGGGGTTAAAAGGACTTTTTCCTATCACAAAATTTGGTCTTAAGTTGGATCGCCTCTATGGCCCAAAAGCTAGAAGGCCTGCGACGGTTACTTCGCTCGGTCATCACCTGATGGGCCGATTAAAGCCCTCGTCCATAACTGACGGGCCGAAACAGGAAGGGGGGACACCGAGAGCCTTCTCGCTCCTTCCCTGCTGCAGTTGAGAGAGGGCGAAGCAGAGGCGAACGAGTTCCGGCGCCGATTTCCTTCGTTCCCCGTCCGCTCCGGCGGCCGGCTCGGCGCCGGAGAGGACGGGGAACGGGGATTGAGGTGGCCGGTGTACATATACCTATCTATTATAGGTAGTTTCAGATCAGGCGGATCTCGCGAGGTGGAGGCAGATCGGCAAGTGTGGAATAAAAGCCGTCGGCTTCTTCTCCGCCTCGCTGGTGAGTTCTTGCTGACCAGCGGTGAGCCGGCGGGTGGTGGGCACCCTGGATCTGGAGTCCCAGGGTTCTTTTGCTGCTCTTTTGTCTTCGTCGGAGATCGATTCGACGTTGGGTTTGGGAGTTGTGTTTCTGCCCCTGTAGTGGTGATGTCTCTACAGGGGATCTTTTGCTTCCTCCACGAGTTCTTTGCGGGTTTTGTTGGTGGATTTGAGGTCTGCTGGTGGTGGTTTGGGAGGTTGAGCTCGACGGCGTTATTTGTAGGCGATTTGGCAGCGGCGATGTTTTTATTTGTCTCTGGCTTATGCGTTGCTGCTCAAATCTGCCTTGCTCTCCTTTGTGTTGGTTGTGCTCTTCTTCCCCAAGACGCTGCTGGCCCTGCAATTACTGACAAGGCTGCGAAGGAAGGGAGGAAGAATTTCTACCAGCTTGTTCAACCGGGCTGGTTGTGCCTACCATATGTTTGGATGGTACAACTTCTCTTTTGGGTTCTTCGCTGTCCGATGCTTTTGGGTATTCTGGTCTGTGGTGCGTCAGATTCCTCAAGCTCCGGCGAATTGATGACCATCGGTCATCTTCTTATGCCGGGTCGTTCAGCGTCAACAAAGCACGTCCTTGACGTGCTGTTCAAGACGGCGTCAAAAAACTGTTCTTCGCCGGAGGAGGAGGTCGGCTCCAGGAGCGGATTCTAGCCGCCGGTGGCGAAGACGACCGGGAGATGTTACAAGGACTTGGTTGTAATTTTTGCGTCTTTCAAGGGTGTTCTTGTAATAGGAGTTGTATCTATCCAAATTATCAATGAATACAGCCCGGTTTTCTCAAAAAAAAAAACCTGATGGGCCAGAAATTAGACGCGAAACAGGGAGAGGGAGGAGGACAAAAGAGGCCGGGGCCCACTGGCTGGGAGGGGGGCTGGGGCATAGCCCAACACGGCAAACGAGGACAACAAACAAACGTGTGCGTCCAGCCAGTTCGTCCCCAAGGAACGGACCCAATCACTATCGCCTCCTCACATGACTTGTACGAAATCGCCGCCCCCAATCACGCATCACATGCGCCGAACGGCGGCGCTTGTGCAAAGGTAGACAAAAGGCCACGTAGTGCTCACATATGACATATACACATGATAAAAGTGCACATGCATTTGGGTGCAGAAAACATTCCCCCAGCTTTCTTTGGAGGAGGCGGTGGTCGCAAATGATGGTTGATTGCTTCCGCCGCACATCCTCTTTGGGCCCATTCCCTCATAGTAGCTTTCGGACGTCTTTAGTTCCATAAAATAAAAATGGTAAAAAGTTTTTATCTAAACTACTGTTTATTTTTTCTCTTTATACACGTGACTCAATGTAAAAAGTTTTCACCTTTTAACCCGTTTTTACCTATCTAAACACACCTTTCGTATGATAACATAGAGGGTGGAGTGGACGCAGTTTTATCATCAGTGGTAACGACCCTGTTGCTCGTGAGCCGAGTCGCCCGTGACAATGCCCCCTACCCTATGAAACGAAAACTCGACTCGATTCCTCGCAAGGTCCAGCTGCCGCTCTGCACGTCATGTGTGTGTCACTCGATTGCCGGCCGACTTCGGAGGTTGGAACCAAATACGCGTGTAACGAACTAACGCAACGTCATGGGAAATTTCCCACCTGCTGGCCCAGCAGCGTCCGGGAGGGGCATCGGCCTAGCTTCCCCCGCTGCCGCCGCTCCATTGAGCGCAGCAGCAGCAGCCGTCGTGCCGCCCATCCACCGCCAAAAAATATCAACCGCGCGCGCCGGCGGCGAGGCCAAGCGCCTCCACCTGTACTCCGTCGCTGCACGCACGTCATCAGCGCGTGTCCGTGTCCATGTTCCTGCGGCCCCCCGACACCTGTTGACCTCGCTCGAATCCCGAGGCCCCGCCGCCGCCGGGATCCACACCGTACCGGCGCCGACCACGACTCACCCGCAGATCTATGCTACCCTACCCTATCCTATCATTCGTTTCGATCCTGTGCCGTGCCGTGTCGTGCGGCCTCGGCGGCTGGAACTTGGCAGGTCGCAGGAGCCGAGGAGGAGAACGAGACCCCCAGGCGAGGGACAGCAGCGGTGACGTCACCAGCTAACCGCCGCACTGACTCCCATGTCGCAGGGGGGCGGCCGGCAGGCGGCAGCACTTGCGGATTCCAGATCTGGATGCGTTACGTGTCCCAAGAATCCACGCACGCACGCACGCACGACCCCCGCGCGATTCCATTCCTTCCCCCTCGCGTCGGGCACACAGAGGAAAAGAAAAAGAAAACAGAAGAAACAAACAAATGGTGATCAGCACGCAGAACGAGGCATCAAGTAGCACCAATCACTTGCTCATTGACACTTCCATTCTCTTCCACAGCACTAGTACTCTACTAGTAGTAGTACAATCGAATTCATTTCTTCATCATCTTACAAAAATGGAGGGGAAGAAAGAAATAAAAAAGAAAGAATAATTAATAAAATGACCGAAACTACGGCGCCACCAGCAGCAACTATACACACAGATTATTTTGTGTGGTGGCGCCCCCAACCCATATTTTCCTCCCCTAGGGGCTCACATTATACATTTTGGACCCGGTAGGGGAGTGAACCATATGGCTTATTATTTACCATATAAGAATAGCGGCAGTAGTAGTAACTTAAAATTAATTATTAATTAATTAAACAGATTAACTAATCCGGCCGATCCCGCTGAGGCACTTCCTTCAATTCAGCACTGTTGCTGCTGCACTGCATCTGGAGTTAGTTGTGCTTTTTTTTTTCCTTTTCCATTTCCATTTCGTGGTGAGAGGATCAGAGCTTCAGATGCGTTTCTTGGCGGGGGCGCCGTGCTGCGCCGCCCGGGCGGCGGCCTTTGCGGCGGAGGCGGCGCTCCTGTTCTTGCCCTTCTTCTTGGGGTGCGCGGCACCCGGCGTGGACCGCGGGATGAACACGCCGGTGCCCTTGCTGCCGCACTGCTGCTGCCACGCCAGGGCGCTGTCCCCGCCGCCGTAGCTGGCGCCGTGGTGGTACAACGTGTAGGGCGGTGGCGCCAGCAGCGACTGCTGCTGCTGCTGGTGGTGGTGCTGCTGCACATGGGCGAGCGACGCGAACCCCTGCACACGGGCACAACCAATCGGTCGAGATCGTTAGCTGGATGTTTCGTGTCGAGGCGGCGTTGGCACGCACATGACGTGATGCGATCATGGCAAAACTTTTATTTGTATATTTGTAAAAGGAAAAAAAATATTTTCGCAAAAAAAATATTGAAACAATGGGAGCCGGTGGTGGCCGATAGCTGTGTAGGATCGGGCAACTAGGTAGGCACTAGGCAGGCAGGAACATGACTCATGGCCACTTGCGTGCATGCAAAGATTTCGGCACCGGATGTTGCCATGCCACGGATGGAGACCGGCCCGGGCCGGAGCCGGGAAGGGGTCATTAAACAACAGGGGGAACACTCAACAGCAGCAGCACAGCGAACAATTCGCGCCGATGGCCATGATAATACTGTTGATAGCAACAGTGACGGCCGGCACGGGTCGCATGCACGGGTATGATGACGAGGTGTTGTGTGCAAGCAATAATAAACGTCGATCGTCCAAGGCGCCAAGCAACATCGATCGGTCACTCACTACTCCAGTAGCTCGATCGCCCAAATTGTTATGATTATTCTTTTTTTATGAGAAAAAAAGTAGGTGATTATTATTCTTGGCAATCATTCATGCAGGGAGCAGGGGTACGTGACGACCAATAATTAGCTTATACAACTAAGCGCCGTGGCCGTACGGGAGAGGGAGAGAGTGGGAGCGTAATTAAGCAGGGTGATTAAGATTAACTGGGAATTTGGAGGCACTAAGCACGGGACCGCGCGCATGTGCGGCGGAAGGGGATAACCTGCACAGCGACGCGGGCGGCGGACAGCCATGCGTCGTTGCGGTGGTGGTGGTGCCGTGGTGGGAAGGCGTACCTTGCAAGTTTCTAATTCAGGATCGGGCTAAGGAAAGTGACACCGGCTGCTGGCACTGGCAAACGCCTGTGCACGTCACGGGTGCTGGCTAGCAAGCTCATGCCTCGGAGAAGATTAGCTGTGCCGCCATTACAGCTGCTGCTGCTGCTGTCATTGACTCGTTGCGATCAATCAGTGTCTGGTTTAACGTACTAACTGCACACAGCACGCTGCTGCTACTGTGCTCTTGAGAGAATTCTGTGCTGCTTCCCAGGAATACGGCCGACTCAAACGGTTCCTTTTCAGCTCACATACATGGCCAACGCCGGAATTTCATATAAACGGAAGATTCACTCTGTGAATTTGCACAACTTTTGCTCAAAAGGAAATTTCCACGATTTGTGCCCAAAAAGAATGCACACCAGCAGTTCAATAGCACAACTACTGACCTCTGCTGATGGGGCGGGCGCTCTATGGCGGCCTAGCTGAGCTTGGCGGTGGCAATGGTGGAGTGCCTCCAGCTCCAACCGGTCAATTTTCACCGAAAAGGCGTTTTGTTTTTCTCTCTCGCTAAATTCGTACGCACTGACGTACCACCATTACACGAAAGATACACACCCTGCACTTATTGCGAGTATCGAGCTTAATGCTTATCCTCCTAAAATTCTGCGCGTACGCAAGTGTCCCCTAGATACTCCAGGTATACTACGCTGTGGTGTTGGGATGCTAATTAATCAAGGCCACTGAAAAGCACGCACAAGTAGGCCATGATCGAGATGCCCCTCTTCTTCCTCCTGCTCTGCTCCGGACTGGGTGGGCAGGAACGAGCGGTCATGGCGTTTGGTTTTGTTTGGTTTGGTGAGGTGGTGTGCGAGTGCAGGCAGCCATGTGTTGTGGGTGGTGTGTTTGTGGCCGGTCTGCAACTACCAGCCTAACAACCGAGAAGCTCCGGGAACGCAACAGAAGCTAGCTGGCCGTGGGCGGCCTGGGCCTGACCCTGAACAACCAACCCTGATGAAGCTATGCTAGCACACGTGCATGCACATGCCAGGTGAATTGGTGATGGGACGAGACGGCGACGGAGAAGGGGGAACGGAGGCTCACCGGGAGGGGCGAAGCGGCGGCGGCGGGGATGAACTGCGCGGCGGCGGCGAAGTCGGCGCACTCGTCGTCGTCGGTGATGAGCAGCGATATCCGCTTGCTGAGCTCGGCGAAGAACACGTCGTCCTCCAGCATCGCCTCCACCTCCATCTCCTCCTCCTTCTGCCTGGCGCCGCTCGCCTGCTGTGGCGTGCTATGCTGCGCGGCGGCGGCGACGGCCGACGAGGAGGTCGGAGAGCGGCGGCGGCTGCAGCAGCAAATGGAGGAGCAGAGCAGAGGGCAGCGGATGAAGGAGCGGAGCAGAGCAGAGGCAGTTTGCGGGCGGCTGTGTCTCGCGGCGGCCTCTGCGCTCGGCCGGAGAGGGGGGCTCGTTTTAATAGCGGCGGCCCGTTCTTCTGGTGTCAGCCTGGGGGCGGGAGCGTGGGCCCGGCGGAGCAGCTGGCCAATCCGTGCCCGGAAAGGTCGTGGGCCCCACGAATGTGGGGGGGCGCGGTCCCTGCACATGTTCGCAATCCGCTCCGCTCTCCCCGCGGTCCAGCCAGTGCGCGCCCTCATCCCCGCCACGCCTCACCACCACTGGACGGGAAGAGAGAGAGATACCGCGCGACCCCACCTGTCAGAAGAGACTATTCTTCTCACGATCAGCTGCTCCTATTCGTTCCTTTTCTTTTTCCTCCGTGAGAAAAATGGAATAAGGACTGTGCCTGCCTACAGAGAAAGAGAAGGATAACGAGGCTGAGAAAGCTCCGTCGCAATTTCTGACTGCTACGACGACCCTATAAGCGGCCCGACAACACGGCTGATAGGCCGGTTGGGGTTGCTCGGATCAGACGAGTCCTGGAGTTTGAACCGCAACCACTCGTTGCCATCTCTGATCTTCTCCGGCCGCGCACTGCAATCAATCTGCATGGTCGGAATCGCATGATGGCTTCCCGGACCCGTCTCTTCGAGCAGCCTTCGCCGGGAAGTAAAACCCGTACGCGTAGCAGGACGAGGGCATGAGTGCGTGGCATGAATAACCATTCGCGATGGATTGTACTCCAAGGGGAAAGGGACGGGGGGGCGCTCCGGCATCCAGGGCCCCCGGCAACGCGGCCGACGGCGTTATCTATCCCTTGCGAGGCGAAGGGGAGAAAACGAAAGCGGATGAGGCTGCTCCGGCGCGGAGTCGGCCACCGAAGCCAGGAGCCAGCCAGCCAGCCAGCCGGCCGTCGTCGTGGAACCCGCGGTCTGGGGCCCGGGATCTCCGCTGCCCACATGCATGGTGCCCCGGCCCGACCGCCGCAGCCAGGGTGGCCGCCGGCGAGCCGACCCCTCAGCTTGCTGCATGTTCGTGTAGGCCACGCACTGACACCATCAACTGTACTGGTAGCAGAAAAGGGCGCCGTGTCACGTCAGCAAAGCAGGCGGTGGTGGCAGCAGAGGAGTACTGGTAGTACCAGTACCAGGTACACCGCCAAGAAAGCCGCACGTTGGATCAGTTCGATCCGTGTCGCGTCTGTCCGGCCGCGCCGCGCTGATTGGCGGCCGAGGTGGTGCTAATTATTGGTGGCGCGCATCTGTGGCCGGATGGAATCACCAGACGCATGTGCTGGGATGGTGAATCTTTGGTAGGAAAAGAACCGGAAGAATCACCGGGGTCGGTTAACCAACCGGCGGGGTCGCCATCACGGACTCGGGGGGGGGGGGGGGGGGGGGGGCTCACTGGCTTGAAGCGACTGGCTCTGCTGCCGGGCGGCCGGGTTGGTTCCTATCCGAAACGGGATTTGGGATTGGATTGGGTGAGATGGGTTTGTCCCGATCGGTGGATTAGTAAACTGGCTGGGGTGAGCGAGCGAGCCGGGGTGGGGGAGCAAGGCAGAGGCCGCGCGCACTCCACGTCGACGACCGGCTCCGGCCGCGGAGGTCAGCGTCAGGAGGCGCAGCGCCGCGCAGGCCACCCGCTTCACCAGCCAGTGACCACTTCGGCTGCCATGGAGCGGTTGTGCCTTGTGTGTGTGTGTGGCTGCCGTGCGTGCGGGCGGGCGCAGCGGCAGTGCGCTGCCGGGATCGGAGCGCTGGGTGGGGTTGGGTGGGTCGACAGCCGACGCGCCGGGGGCCGCTTGTTCGAAATCCCAATCTTGAACCCGACCGCACGGTTAGAAACCGGCGCTCGGTCCAGCCTCCATTCCCCTTCCTCTTCCACGCTCATCCACTCCTCTCCCCGCGCCTCCCGCTCAGCCTACCGCCGCCGCCCTGCCTCCGCGCGCATCGTGCCCCGCGCGCCGCGCCCCTGTCGTCCGTGGCTTTGGCCGTCGGCGCGTGCCCTCCCGCCTCCCCTCCCCCCCGGCTGACGGCGACCTCGGCCGGATCCGGCGGCGGCGGGGCGCGGCGACCCCGGCCGGACCCGACGAGCCCCGGCGGGCGCGATGACCCCCGGCCGGATCCGGCGATGGCGGGGCACGGCGACCCCAGCCGGACCCGACGAACCCCGGCCCGATCCGGCGGCGGCGGGGCGCGGCCGGATCTGACGAGCCCCGGTGGGACGCGATGACCCCCGGCCGGCTCCGTCGGCGGCGGCCCGAGCGAGCCCCGGCCGGCTCCGTCGGCGAGCCCTGGTCGGCTTCGTCGTCGGCGGTCCCGATGAGCCCGGGCCGGCTCCGTCGACGAAGGTCGGCCGCGGCCCCCGACGAGCTCCGGTCAGTTTTTTTTTCTTTTTCTCTGGGATAAAACTTTTATTGCAAAAATTTGTAGAACGTTTTTCACACTAAAAAAAGTTTGCTCCAAATCTTTTTGCAAAACTTTTCTCCAAACATTTTTCACATTTTTTCATGTAAAAAGTTTGCTCAAAATTTTGTTGCAAAATTTTTTACAAAATTTTTTCTAGACATTTTTTGTCATTTGTTGGTAAAATTTTGCTCTAAAATTTATTGTAAAACTTTTCTCTAAAGTTTTCAAAAAAAATTCTGCTAACACATTTTTTTGAGCGCATGGGCGTGAGGAACCGTGCGTGGAGTGGGGCGCGGGGCCCGCCGCCTGGGGGGCGACCGAGCGCACGGAGCCGCCCGTGCGGGCGACCGCAAATTAGGGAGGCCCCCGCTTGTTCTACACGGCGGCGGCGGGTGCCGACGAGGGACAAGTAGCAGCGCGGCGGGCGGCTGGCTCGCGCGCGCGCGCGCGCTGCCACTCCTGGTGCTGCATGACTGTGATCGGCGATGGGTGGACGCGCCGTAAGTTCTGAGCCGCCCCCCCGCGTACGGGTTCACCGCTGGTGTCGTGTAGCAAACGAGAAAGAGCTGTCAGTGACGAGGTGACAGGTGCGTGCTGTCTGCTGTGCCGAGCGGGCTGCGCGCACGTCCGTCCGCTTGTGTTCCAGCTATCTATCCGCTGAAGCTCGTGGTGTTGCCGTCGGCAGCGCGGGATTTCGTTTGAGAAATGTCTGGCTTTTGCTGAGGAGCGTGTTTTCCTTTTCTTTTTATGTGCCGACGGGCGACGGATAAGAGTTTCGACGTGAAGTTGACTGGCACTTACTGTGTGGACGTCGTGTTTCCGTACTGGGTAAACATTTTGGTGCTTGCTGTCCCCAAATGGCTTCCTCAAACGCCACTGTTTCATGAGGTTGAAGGGTTCACATGTCATGAATGTACGAAACAAAATGTGAACAAGTTCCACTATACGTGCGTGTTTCCTAAAGGGATGCGAGTTAGGCCGGTACAAGCTGGCCCATTGGAACCTTATGGTTTTCAAATTTCAATCATATGCACATACAATCTGCATATATAGCTCACAACACTGTACAAGTGGACTACGCTACGAAAATGGTTGCTACTTACATGGTACATACAGCGAGGAATTTAGCAATTCTTTTTTTTTCAAGACAGGCAATACGGCAAATACGTCTGCATGATGAAGCCTCCCACACACCATCTCTGCTCATTATTCAAACATCCAAAACATGTCCGGCGACTGGAAAAGGAGAAACAAACAACAAATCGGAATAAAAATGTATGTTGGGACTATTCAAATTCACTCAATTTCTGTTAGCTTGAGTTATGGCCAGGTGATTCTGTTTCTTTTTTTAGGTAAGCATAAGATATGCTGAAAAGATCATTAATTATGCCAAAACTTTGTTGGTACTGCACTAATCATATCTGCTAGTTTGAATTGATGGATATTTATTCCAGGTGACTCCAGTAACCAAAACACCAAATTTAGTGTTTTGATCTTTATTGTTCTTTCTTCATCATCATAGCTTAAACCATAAAAGTATCTTGACCGATGGAGCAGTCCACCAATTTCATTCAAATTATTTTATAATGCGTACTGACTCTATGCCATAACCACAATCAGGTGTGGGGTGGGACTACTTACTGCACACAAACATCAACTCAGTGTCTAGATGGCACATAGCATTTAAGCTCATTACAAATGTGTACGGATGCAACAGGTCAAAAATGGAGGACCTTAACATATTCAAGCTAGGTTCAGGAGCACTAGTGAACTTCACGCACTTTTTCACACCACCAATCTCAGCACAGCAGATGACCTAAGCAGAATAGCAATGCTTTTGTTCAATTTGCCTGGAACACAGAACGCCACTTTAGACTCCCAGTGTCCCAGGTTCCATATCTATGGTCTACCACTAGTATAATGAGTTTTACCCGGGTTGTTGGGTTGATATATCATGTAAGCACTAAGCAATGCACAAAAGGTTACACTAAATGTGGTAAAATGCTTTTTTGTGCACACAGAACCATCATGCAACTGTTAGGATTTGCTATCAGATAGATTGGACAGAAACATCACCAATGCAGCCAAAAGGAAAGACAAGGATGGGCATGGAATATGGAAAGGCATGAAAGTCTGTGTGAAGCCAAGTATAAAGATTAGTTGACATGATAGGAAAAAAAGTATCAAAATTAGCTTCGTCAAGGTACAAAACTATGACAAGGTTTGATTTCAGATGCTCTAGATATACTATAACAATCAGAAAAACAAGAGACCAAGTGCCGAGTGACGATCTTCACAATTCATTACTAGACCACATCATCACAAGTTCACAGCCATCAACAGAACTATACACTTCAAGACTGATGTTGTTTACAGAATTATGGACAATTAGATGACATGCTGCAGCAGTAGCCAGACCAGCAAAGTATCCTAGAAAAAAAAAACATACCAGCAAAGTTTCCTTTATGGCTCAAACGCAGTAGCAGCAGCAGCCGTACCAGCAAAGTCTCCTTTATGGCTCAGGACTTCTAACTTTGATCTCCATTAATTTTTCAACAGGCTGTCTGCATATGGGGCATTTATTTGACTGAAACCGTAGAGTTTTTGCACATTCACTGCACAAACACTGGACAAGAAGGGACCAATCAGACAAAAACTTTAAGGTAAAGAAAGGTAGATCAACCAGAGAAAAAAAGTATAATACAGAGAATCATGTACTCACCAAATGTCTACAAGGCATAACAGCAGTGTCCCTTGGCTCTGTCAAGCAGATAACACATTCCTTCCCCGTTTCATCAGCATCAGAATCGGCAACATCCTCTTCCGTGGAGTTGACAAGACCGAAAATTTCCTGTAGCTCGTACCTCACTCCATCAATCCACAAGATTTGCTTGATAACTTTGACTCGAAGGTCATTGTTATGTTTCTCCAAAACGGCAAGAGTAATCTGCGCACGAGTGGAGTTTACTGACGGGCCACCTTCCTCTGGAGATGGATATGCTTCTGCATAAACCACCAGAGGGAATACTTCCCCTGATGGATTTGAAAGCTCATCAAGAGAAAAGAATCCCAAGTCAACACCGGATCCAGAGGGCTGGATGAACCTTTGGGCCAACCCTTTCTGGAAGGGTATTTTTGTTGTCGTCTGTAATTCTGGGTATACTGAGGAAAAGCTACAGTCTTTTCCTTCCTTGGCAAAGTAATATATAGTCACACTGCAAAAGATAAAGATAAGTTCAACTGTGGTCCTTGATCTATAATGTTAGATGGTAATTAAACACACATATTAACAGTAATGCCATTTTTATAACAATAAAAGAATGTTCCACCCATGCTGCATTAGTCGAGAGGGAAACGATGCAATTTTAGTTTTGAAAAAGAAAACATTTCTCATTAGTTTCCTGAACCATGGCTGGGAGCTGGTTACCGGCCAGTTACATGTCCAATCTCCATATTTCATTTTTCTATCAAAATTTTAACAACTAACTGCCAACAAGATCTAGCAACCATAATTCTTGTTTTATGCTTCCGACAAGCAAACAGAATTGATTGCAGGCCAAAATCCGTGCCTGAAACGTCAAACATAACAGATAGGAGGTAGTACTTGTAGTTCCCTGAACTCACTGGAATTTCCAATTCAGGATTTTTTGAATGTTGTAGTTACTGGGGTTGAACATGAAATGATATGTGATCTGCAGTGCTAGATCGCAACTGCTCCACATTTTTACAGAACTTTTGGTAGAGCATTTCAGTTCTTGCTAACCACTTTAAGCTACAAATAACAGCTCCCGTCATCAGAATATCCTTCTGGCTTAAGCATATGATAAACCTGAAGAAAGATGAAACTATTCCCGTTCTTCTCATTTAACGTTATGGGCAAGTCATTAAACTTCTGGGAGTAGTACTCTTTAGTCATGCTTAACTATTTGTCGTCTTCTTTTTTCTCCCAGTAATTTATTATGAAAGTGGAAAATGAACCACCACACAGAAAACATACACCAAAAATTGTAATGTCTAACTCTCCAATTGTAATTAACCACCTATATACTTTTCTAAATGAAAACAGATCCATCTTCACATAGCTCCAGTTTCGGTGATCTCTTTCGTAATCTGCTGGATCTCTACTCGTACTACTGGGCTTTCCACAAAAGGTAGGCGATGGGTCTTGTCTCAAGAAAGTATGCAGACCTTACTAAATTCTACTCCAACAACCAACGGAACCCTAGTACATCTCAACTTCCAGTAAGTAGTAGCTACGCAATTCTGGTCATCAGGCAAACAAATCCAACACCCCCATTGCAGTGTTTCGAGACAGAGTAGAGCAAAAGCAGCAGCAGCCGAGCTCACCTGCCGTCGGATATGGCGTCGAAGGTGAAGGCGACGAGGCGGCGGTCGGGGTCGGCGGCGTCGGGCTCGAGCCTGATGGTGTCCTTGTGCAGGTTGACGTAGTTCTTCACCTTCAGCGCCTGCTGGTCCTCCACGTACTCGGGCGGGGGCCCCGTCAGCGCGGGCGGCTGCGTCTGCTGCTGCAGCGGCAGAGGCGGCGCGGGCGCCGGGTGCCACGGCCCGTGGTACGCGTGCGGGGGCGGCGGGTGCGGGTGGTAGTAGTACGAGGAGGAGGGCGGCGGCGGAGGAGGAGGGGCACCCCGGTGGTGCGGCGGAGGCGGCGGCGGGTGGGGATGGTGGTGGTGGTGGTGGTGGTGCGGCGGAGGGGGTGGGGGCGGGTAGGACGAGTAGTGGTGCGGCGGAGGGGGCGGCGGCGGGTAGTAGTCGTCCCGGCGGCGGCGGCTCGATGAGGCGCCCATGGCGAGGCGATGGCCGAGCAGGCTAGGAAGCAACGCGGCGGGGGGGATTTGGAGCGACGCGTTCGGGGAATGGAGGGGAGGACGGAGGAGGAGGTTACTTAGGCGCGTTGCGGGGGGAGGCGGAGCGCGTCGTCGTCGGGGGCGGTGGAGTCGCCTGACGCGACGGGGGAGCGGAAGGGGGGAGGGAGGGGAGGACGAGCAGGACTCGGATTGACTTTTCAGTTTTCACGGCTGCTCTGCCGCCTCTGGGGGAGTTTCCGGGTGCGTTTCCCTCAAGGTTGCGCGTCGCGCGCTGCCAGGCTCTGACGGTGAAAGTCCGCAGCGGCGACCTCTGTAGCAGGAACCTGTCAGATGTGCTGTCCACACGTACGATTCTGGCGAGGTGAACGGCGGGGCTGACAACGTCGTAGTCCACGGCCTGAAAATGTTGCCGCCACGGTGACGTGCGCTCGTTCGTTCGAGACACGGTTTGCCTGAAATGTACCGGCCATCCAACAAACCACGGCTGTGCCCGTGCGTTTCAGCTCAGCAAACTTACGTAATTTTATTTTAGGTTGAGACCTTAGTTGTAATAAAAGGGTCACTTTTTCAAAGAAAAAAAAAAGAAAACTCAGCGAACCTACATGCTACAGCAGTGTGTTTCGGCTCAGCGAACCTATTTTCTTACGCACCTACATGTGTCCTATCCGATGCTTATTCTGTCTCAGCGGAGATGTACATGATGGCTTGTTACTAGTATCAACGGAAATTCTTGCCGCAACATATAAACCTCACGTTTCATGTAACATCCATCGAAAACAGGCAAAACCAGTGAAGCAGATGCGTTGATTGTACGAGTTTTTCTCCCTCGTCAAACGTTCTAGCCGCAGCATTTCCGTAGTATTAAACGAAGACGACAGCCCCCGTAACAAGACCGGAATGAGCTTCCGTAATTGTTAATATGTTCGGACGTACACCATTGACTATCCCGCCAGCACAAAAATAGCAATATCCATCCAAACATTTTTTACAACCAGCGACAGTGAGATTATGGCCATCCGTAGACATAACGAACTTCACCGTGCTCCTCTGTCGGGACAGATTCATCTTCAGCTCTAGGCGACGTACACGGGCAAACAACGTTCCACAGTTAAGTGTTCACGTTTAGAAAAAAACTAAATTTCCAGCTATGGTTCATTTCGCCTACCACAAACATTTGCACCATCGAGAAATCATAAATTCTAGTTTCCGGTAAACAGATTAGCAATACGAACAGCCAGAAATTTATACAGCATGTCGAAAGGAACCTGGTATTTTCTCACTTGCAGCAATGGATGCAAGAAAGCGGTTATCTCACCGGTTCATATTTCCTACACGTGAAACAACACAACAGCGAGTTCTTGTTGCTTCTTCAGTTCACTTTGTCAGTGAAGCTCGATGTAAAACCACGATCCTTCCGTTAATCCAATCAATGAATCTACCAGAAGCTGTGTAAGCTACTCATCACACTGTGCAGTGCAAAGTGAACACATTGGCACCTTTAGAGGTCGCAACATCACGAGCTGTAACCCAGGAGCATTTCCAACTAATGCTATTCTTTCTAAAAGACTAAGAGCAGATTCTGTAGTTAGCTTCAAATATTGATAAACCTTGGCAGCAGCGTAAAAGAAGTACCTAGAGATCTAGTGGATGGCGCCATCATCACCAACATATGTGCTTACATATGCTTAAGCACCATATCTCTTCAAAACTTTGCTTAGTGCTGGCATCACATTGTATGCTTGATACGACCTTCTCAGCTCAATAATTGATCCCACCTGAAATCACCAATTTCATATAATTTCAGCACCCTAAGTGCATGTCAATCATGTTAATAATTACCAAATCCGAACTTATCCTAAATGCCTAAGTGGATCCATTTCAGTTTCCAGTGCTAATGTGACATTTGCAGGCAATGATCCCCAAAATCACCCTCTTGCATGAAACTATGCTTCAACCTTCAATTAAAAAAATTGTTTCTTTTTTCAAGAAAACGGAATTTACTCTCACTCTTTACCTCCAGGGAATGCTGTTCAGTTTGACACATTTTGTACTATTCGAGTTTGTTAAGCTTCATATTTTGAAACAAAAATATGCAAAGCATGGATATCAAATTCTCCTGTAAAGGCATAAGTTAGAATTTAAGTTACATGATCAGGTATTGGATCATTCAGAATTTTAGAGTCAGATCCAGACCATGGCATCTAGTGATCTAAAAGGTCAGCATTAGAAAAGATGGCAGATGAAGACAGCATAAAAGATGCAGTTCAACAACTAATTTTTATGCTAGCAAGTTACATAAAGAGTGCTTGAGATGTACTCACAATAATCAAGACTGATGTGAATCCTATAGAAAACCCCTCATTTATTTGCCTGAGATATCGATCAAGCAATAAAGAGGAAGTTGCCAGCAAGCTCAGTAGTAGGCCACCTGTAATAGAGACGGATTTTCCCCTTAGAAAAAAAGGCATAAAGGTGCAGGACAGACCGTCCATGACAATGTTTGACAATATGATGAGCTTTCTTCAAGGACACATACCCCAGAAACGCGTTGATGTTTGTACCTTTGTAAGATAATCTACTGTTGCTCTTCCAGGCTTTATCCTTGGTACCCTCGCACTCATCTTATTCAGGTAATCAGATATCTCTTTGGGTAAGTTGGCCTGCAACAAATATTTGCAGATAATATATGCGTAAATAACCATGCCTATACCAATAAAAATGACTTAGTCCAAAAAAAGAACATGAGTTCAACTATGACATTATAGGCTACAATCATTATAAGTTAGGGCCTATAAGTAACTCTGCATCGTCCTGCAGTGTTTCACATGTGAGTGTTGTACTTTGTGGTGCAATTACACCAGTAATACAGATAACAAGCAACCATAAATCAGTTTTAAAAAAAAAGCAACCATAAACGGAAAACCGCATCATCACAAGATACTATAGGTACAATGATAAAGACCACTAAATATGCAAGTTCAAGAAAACGGATGTTGATATGCAAGTTCAAACTTTGCAAATGGATGTCATTTCCTTAAGCATGTTGATATTGTTTATGGAAAATATATCTGGAAGTATAACCATTAGATACATAAACAGAATGTAGGGCAACAATGGTACTAAGAAATGTTCACAATTTAAATCCCTAGCAACAATACCATAAGATCGATTTGCTGTCTGGTGCTATTTAAATATGAGATAATAAAAACAGGTAGATATATAAGATGTAAATTTGTAAACCATGGGTGAAGTAGAGGATATTTAGAAGTGAGAAGTAGTTTTGTAAATAATAATATGATTTAAATCACAAGCACATTCATAGATTCAATAGAACCTGTACAAGGAACACACTTGGACCTATGAACTGAAACACAGTTTTGATGACATAGACTTACAATGTCAAAAATGTTGAAGACGAAGACAAGAAAAGCATATGTCAAATAATAAACCCAGGGACTACCACCAGCTGAAGTCCTTGGATTCAAAATCTCCTTCAAGTTTTCCCAAAAGCTGTGAGCCAAAAATGCTGCAGTTCCATATTAGAATGTTAGAGGAAGTGAAAAGACAGGAAAGAAATAGATAATGGTTTACCTGGCCATGATGCTTGGAAAAGCTAGTAGGTATGAGGTTGTAAGCAATGGCTGCATTCCAGTCGGATTGATGTTGAAGGGAATATATGGCTCAACCTCTGTAACTGGGGTGTTCTCTTTTCTACAAAATAAGGGTGAAAAGGATAGGTCAAACATTTAGTTTTATCTGAACAAATATACAGTACAAAGCGTAAGAAATAGCTTAACATTAAATTAATTATAAGTTGTGTTAAATACGAATAATGTTATACTATTACCTGATATTATTTTGCAAATTCATGCAGATAACATATAAAAATAAATCACAAAAGAAAAAAGACTGCAGAATTTATGTTTTTCCATTACCCTGCACCAGAAGCCAATTTGAATCCATAGTACTGAAGCTTTATCTTCCTGCATCCTTCAGTCACCAGCACAGCCCCCATGGTGAGCATCATAAAAATTCCAGCTACTCCCAAGATGTAAGGCCAACACTCGGAAAAATTACCTGTTTCAAACAACAAGTTGGTATAAAATGGCACAAACTAAAGCTATAGTTAAAAGCTTAATGCAATACAACGTGGTTTCAGGACAGTGCCTTGAAAACATGTTCCACAATACTTCGAGAAAAAATCAGAGCAAAGACAAAAGAACAACAAACGAATTCATAGAAAAATATTAGAGAAGATACCTGAAAACTGAGTTATCATCTTGTGTAGTGTTTCTGTGTACCCAGTCAAAATTCCCACACAGATAATCAAAGATGAGCCATGTCCTGGACATAAAAGTATAAAAGAAACAATAAACATAATAAAATTAACCAAGTTTAAGAAGAAAAAATATCGATAAGGACAAAATTACATAAATCAATCATGCCCCACACATTTGTCATGTTGAAGAGCTGGGACTAGAACCCATCAATCAAGCCAATGAAATCTCCAAACAAAAATGCATAATGTTTTTTTTCTTAAGTGCCCTAGTACAGCACAAACAGTACTTGGGATGCAAAGACCAGCTAATAAAAAGAACAAAGTGGGGAGTTTATTTATTTATTTCAGCCTTTCAGGAATTAGAAACTCTCCTGCAACATACACTAAAGCCTTGATGAGCCCCTTCCACAATACAAATTGCAAACAACATTTGTTTACCCTCTACCAAATACACATGAATGGACTTTAATCAGCTGCAGCCCAGTTTTTGTGAACAAATTTAAGTTTATGTGGTGCCAAATGAATGACCAAGACAAAAGGTTCAATAAACTAATCAAATAGACAAATGAGCCCATCAGAATGCTGATTTTGGATTGGATTGAGATTCTATAATATTTTTCGTTCTCTTTCTATCTGTACAGTATTTTTTTCCGTCGAGTTCCCAGTCCTGTACAGTCTTTCCTTCTTATTATTTTTAATATAATACCACAGTAGAAACACACGCCCAACCCCCCACCCCCAAAGAAAAAACAACTGTTTCTGCTAAAAAGACAAATACAGAATATAGGCATACATCAGTCTGTTAGTACAAAAATAGTATATTCAGACCAATTAACTAAGCACAAAGCACCAACATATGACAGAATATGAGTCCAAGTTTGTAGAAGTCAAAACATTCAGACTTCAGAGCATGCACAAGTGATAATAAATTACAAATAGGCATGAGGTAAAGTATTACCAAATCCAGATTCTGATATGGTGTCACATATCCATGTCATTGACATTGCACCCAGAACAAGCAAAAGGCTTGTTATAGTTATATGCTTAACCCTGTAACAAATGAAATAAAAATAAATATAGCTGTAACAAATACTAAATGAGCATTCCTCCCAATCAAACAAACTTGGATAAAGTAACAACGTTGGTCCCTAGATTTTTTTTACCCCCCTTTTCGAATATGGCTCAATTAGTGGTGCCCTGCTGCTAAAAACAGGTAATCTTTACCTAATAATAAAGCAAGCAACGCTTCTGTCAAAATTACGTGGTCCGTCATCACCAAAACCGAAGAGATTTCGGTACAAAATCGGACTCCCAGTAAAAACCGGGTGGGCGACAGAAAAAACCAGCGCAACAAACAAAAAAGCCAGGCAGGCGACCAGAAAACCAGGAAAAACTATCTTGTAGTCCGCGAAAACCAGAAAACCGTTCTGGAAAAAATAGCACAACAAAATATTTGATGCAAAATGTGGGTTCGAACCCACCACCTGCAACGTCCAAGGGAAAGCTATAACCAATTAGGCTATGTTGTAGCTGTGACTACAACACTAATCCTTAAGTAGTTATTAATCATTAGGATACTGGCAGAAGGACCAGCCCACTTCTCGTCTTGCCTAGCCCATTGCTCGTTGGTTTCAACTGCTTCGGAGTATAGGCCCTTTTATTACTTCATGTATGCTGGTTTTAATTAAAGTAAAAACATATAACTAAATTGATAATATTTAAATCGTATGGTTTAGGGTAATAGAAACATAAGGTAATAGTGTTTAAATTGTCTATTATATCCATGTGTGTTTGTTTCTCATATCTCATGCAATGTATACTGGCTCTCGACATAAATAACTCATTTTTGGCACATGAGCAAATCAACAAAACAATACTAACTGCATTTGACCAGGTCATACATGCATCACATATTTATGCGGAGCTAGCACTGTACTTGGGCAGGCCACCAGACGCCAGCATGTGCACACTAAGCTCATCCAGTAGTTATGTTTGCCAGGGGATACGTGAAAATAAGTCGTTACTAACTCACATCAAAGATTAGAACTAGAGACAAAGTCTTTCTCGTGGATTGTGATAATGTTTTGACATTTGGAACTCTCCCCAAAATAAAAAATAAAAAATAGGTTCAAGACGTAACAAGTATTACTAGAGTAGATGGAATTGCATAAGTCAGCGTTAAAAATGATAAATTTTATTGCAAAAAATGTAGAGATCTTTTTGGGGCAATGACAAAAGGAATTTATAAAAGCTAGCGTGTGGTACGTGGAGAATGAAGTTAATGATATACACTAATAATGATAGTTGTCCCAATAGTACAATTATTAAATATTTAATGTAGCATGGCATATGTCCTTTCGCCCTTCGCCCGTAGCAACGCACGGGCATTTTTGCTAGTAACACAAATATAATCAAATACATAGAGTAGCATGAAACTTCGATCACAACATACACTTAAACTGAATCTAATGTGAAGCATCCCACTATTTTATCAGCTGATAAGGCATTGAACTTAAAAACAAAAGGAACATGCCAGCATGTTCATGGGGGAAAGAGTATTTAGAAGAATAGAAATCTTGCAGCAGAAGGGAGTTTACCTGTAACTTGCAGCGTATACTGAATATTGTAGGGAATAGCATGATACAGTAACAGCTGCCACAGTTGCAAAACCCAAAGATAGCCACCATCTAAACACAAATAAAGGGATTCAAACTAGATGAAATGATATGTCAAAAGCCAATAATTTCCAGGAAAACAAAATCGGTCTCACTGTTCAGGATAGACAACTAGACACACATATAGCCTTTTAGCTTCTCATGCCCGTCTAATCCTTCCTTGCGGAGCTTTTCAAGTGATGGAAGAACATGACAGAGAACCTAAAACAGATAACTCTATTATGTGTTTTTCAATAAAAGGAGATAAGTTTCTATTGCAACATAGGCATAAAAAATAACAAGTTACACTTTTTTTAGTGGAAACCATGTGCCAAAAGAAAGATGCTTATACTTGTGGCGTTCCAATTAGGTCTATGAAAGTGAACATGTTTATGTAAACTTACATGAGTAGATCCAGCTTATTGTCTCCTTAAACTTACACTTATTAGGCTAATCGAGTGTGTGAAACATATAGTAATGTTTGGGGCCTAATGCTTCTTGAAACTTAAGCTCATGGATATAAACAGATAAACAAAAGGTTAAATGATTTATGGTACAATTTTCTCAGGGATTTACATGCAAGTAATTTTACAAGCCTGAAATAGCAATTTCCCAAGTCTCAGTGCTGCGGAAAACAAACTTCTCTCCCAAAGTTCCTGCTTATACTAAAAATAAAATGTGCATCTTGGCCATCTATGATAATTGAACAACAATGTACTCGTAGTAGAGCCAATACATGGGATGGGAATTATTAGGTTATGGAAGTGAAGTGATTAAAAAGAATATAAGAATTAATTCAACAACGTGCAATCATTTCCATTGGGAAACAAATAAATTACCGACCAAAGGATAAGAGTTACTGAACCTGCATGACAATAGATGCCGAAATTTGATGACTGATCCCGAGCTGGAAAAATGACAGTTTCAGTTGGGAGGAGAAATCGCCAAGGTCATCTGAACGAAGAAATGTGGCATTACAAATTAGTACATTCTCGAAACAACACTCTATGAACAACTCGCTGACGGGTACTCAGAGAGCGCGACGACGATAGTAACCTGCTGGGAGCGGGGTGAAGCTGAGGTAGGAATCGGGGATGAGGCGGCGGTCGAACCCGGGGAGCGGGATGAAGTATCCGACGCGGCTGAGCACGATGAGAGCGGCGGTGACGGCCAGCCGGCGGCGGATCTCGCTGCGGAAGAAGGCCTCCGCCGCGCCCTCCACCACCGCCCCCAGCCGCGCCAGGTCCAGGAACCGGTTCCGGTACCCCGTGCCCTTCCTCCCCGCCGCCGAGACGCCGTCCCCGTCTCCCCGCGCCGGTTCCGCAGCGGACGCCGAAGCCCTGGCGGAGAAAGCGGAGCAGCGAGGCGTGAGGAGCGGCCGCCGGGGCGTGCAGGCGAGGAGGCGGCAGTGGGCGCGGAGGGGTGGGAGGTTCGGGGCGAGACGGCGGGGAGGCGGGGCAAGGAGCGCACGGCGAGGAGGGAGGAGGAGTGAGGAGTGCGCCAGCGCGAGAGAGGGGGACATCGCGGCGGCCGCCGTCGCGCGCGGCGAGGAAAGGTCGGGATGAGGTTGGAATTTGGGCGGAATCCTTCCTCCGGCGGCAACGTCAGGAACGCTCGTGCTTTGGCTTTCTCTCGCGGGTGACGTGCTCAATCGGGAGCGTCGGTTTCGTTGGGACCCTCGATCGCACGGTCACGATTATAACCGTCTCCTGCATTAGTTTTCAAAGCTTGTTTTTTAATTACACTAGGTGATTCCCCGCGCGTTGCAGCGGGATTTGAAGATTTTTTGGTAAACTATGAATCATTGTGATTGTTTAGTTGATCATAAAAATAGTACACTTGTAGAGATTACCCCGAAACCATATGAGCTATCTCTTGATGCAAATTATAAACTTTTATGTTACTTTTGAATATATAAGAAAAAAATAATTAGACATAATCCAATGAATAGAAGATCACTGTGGTTGTTTAGTTTCTCGTAAAAATAGTGCGCTTGTAGAGATTACCCCGAAAGCCATATGAGCTATCTCTTGATGCAAATTATAAACTTTTATGTTACTTTGAATAGATAAGAAAAAAAATAATAAGACATAATTTAACGAATAGAAAATATGCACCAAGTTACAATTAATGCATCTTATAGTTGGGTGTTAATGCATCTTATTGAGAGGTGATGATGTGGCTTCATGAGAGTTGAGAGAAATCCTTAGTGGGGATCTCCTATATAGTTATAGTAGATTACAACGCAGACGCTCACGACACGCACACATCTCATCTGTATGAACACACGTACGCAAACACTACCCACATGAGCACCTTTGAAGGACTAAACACCCAGCAAATCTAGAGATTACCGAAGTCGTTTAGTTTTAGATACTTTGAAATATGTATGGGCTCTGATAGCATCTTTGTTGCAATTTCATTTTATTTTAACTTCACCAAGATAGGGTATGAGATTTTGTGCTTCTAAGATGGTTTGTCACAATGAGTTTAAAAAATATCATAATATAGTCTATAGCCATTGATACATTGATTTTTTTAAAAAATAATGGGATAATTTATATGTAACCAGAAGAATTTGATTTGGATACTAGTATGGCTCAACAAGACAACAATCAAACCACGACAATTAATTAGGGAAGGATGCATCTATCATACTCATCGAGCTAGTCAAATTACATAGAAGCACGAAGATTGTCCAAACTGAGGCACTTGAATTTCAACTTAGGGGTTATCATATCGTTGATTTTAGAATATTCTTCATACCATGCACATTAATATACCATTAAATAAGTATCTCTATACATTATCATGCAAAATGATAAAAAGTGGGCAGTATAATCCAGGTCACAAGCTGTTAAGTGTGGACCGTCCCCCAAGCTCGACTTCGCTTTCGTTACACCACGCCGTAGCTAGCGTCGCAGGATGAGAAATTTGGGATTGTCAAAACTGGATTCGCCGTTTTGCTATCCCGCAATTTGGTTTCGTCAAAATGCCATCATCAAGGGATACTCAACCGCTAGAATGCCATTTCGATTTTTTCAACCCCTTACGTTATTCCCTTGATTTAATCATATGATCTGACCAAAATACCCTTGCCTCAGGAGCCTTATCCCGTCGTTCTTCTCTGACGGCGCGAGGGAGTCTTTCTCGCGAGGGAGAGGGCCCCAATGGCCGTCGAGGCAGACGCGGCCCCTTGGAGAAGCTCGCCCAATGGTCGTTGTCGGTGTTCTACCGTCGATCCTACCGAGAGATACCCCGAGGTAGTAGAGTTCAGGTGGGGTTTCGTCGAGATCAGGAACGCAAAGGCTAAGAGACACAGAGTTTTAGACAGGTTCGGGCCGCCGAGATAGCGTAATACCCTACGTCATGTTTTGGGGTTTGTATTTAGTAGTGTCGCCTCTCTCTGTTAAGAGTTGGTCTACCGATCTACGTACCCCTGCCCTCCTTTATATATCCCAGGGCGCGGGAAACTAGTCGGTTACAATGTTAGAGTCCTAGTAGGATTACAGAGTAGAGTCCTAGTAGAAGTCCGACTTCTTATTTCCTTCTTTCGAGTGGTTTCTCTACGAATACTGGGGTTTCATACCCAACAGCCGTCGAGGAGGACGCGGTGGCGGTGGCGAGGACGGGTTCGGCTTCGGAGACGGTGCCCATGTCTCCGGTCGCCGAGGCGGCGGCGGCAGGGGGCACGGCGTGGCCGCGCGGCGAGTGGCTGAAGAAGTTCATCCCACGGGATTACATGCCCCGGAGCCGGCACTGTGTTGGCGTTGTTAAATGACACACTTTTACCCCTGTTTAACTTCGATAATTGCATGAATTTAATGTCTAAACTATTGATTATACTTCATAACCGGTTCATTTTCGTACATGCATGTGTTTTTGGAGGATTTAGGTTTATGCAGGATAAATGATAAATTAGAGACGAATATGGGCTAAATTCGAGACAAGCGAAAGATGAAGGCCGGAAGCCCGGATGAAATAGGCCTACTAGGCCCAGGTGCCATGAACATGGACTTTAAGCCCACTCATGTCCGGATGCAGCCCACCAACCTCCAAGATTGCTTAAGGACTAAGCAAATGAAGATAAGATCAAGTTATTTCGGGATGAAGGCAATTCAAATGGAAAGTCATAAAGATATAATTTTATCCCGAAGCAAACGACGTCCAGGGGCCACATGTAGCGAAAGAAAGACTCTAAAGCTATCACTAGGCATGGGGAGAAAGTTGAGCACGAGAGGGGCAAGGAAAGGCCCAGGTCGCGCGGCCCAAGCCCCCTCTGGCCGCGCGGCACAAGGCATTCCTTCGCCGCCTCACCTTCCCCTTTGACCTAGGGTTTCCCAGGGCTATAAATAGTTCACCTTTCTGCCAGCACCCAATCATTCGAAGTAGAAGCCGAGAAACTTGAGGGATCTAGAGGCTAGCCTAGGCTAGGCTCTAGCCGGCGGGATCACCCTGCGAGGAAGATCACGCCGGAGTTCTGGAGCTAGGAGTCACGAGAAGGTATGGCCACGGTTGTGATCTTGTGATGTACAATCATTCATGGTAAAGTAATAGATGTGTTCCGATTCATTTGCGATCCATTGCCTCCTTCTATGATTTCATATGCTCTCGAGTTTGCTTATTCCAATCTATGGCGCGCATAGATTGAATAGGGTGTTCTTGTAGTCATGGTGGCTAGAGGTGCATACCGGATCTATCGAGTAGTATGACATGTGCTTATGTTCATGCCCTTGTAATTACTATGCTGATAGAGAGCGTCGTGACAGGGCGTGGCCTGTGTAAGGAGTGATTCTCGGGAGTCAGACCGAAGGGTAAAGATTTAAAGATGCATTGAATGAGAACCATGTTTTGCTTACCAATCTAGCTAGAACTGCAACATATGCATAGTCTAGGCTTTATCCTAGATGAGTTACCTCTTGTTCATATGTGTTTATGCTTGATCATATATTCACAATCATCTTGTGACTAGATCAATGTTTCTCGATGCATAGTTAATCTAGGGTTTGTGACCTTGTTTCCACGGATTGATAACCTTGGGGGAGTACTCTCTTAAGGGAAGAGCTACAACTGATCCGTGCGCTTGCGATGGATCTTGGTGTGCGTTTGCGCCGCCAACACGCTGGAGGCTGACGCGCCGCCCGCCAGCGGCGCGTCCAGGCTGGCATCGTCGCTGTCGCGCTCGCTGCCCACAGGATTTCCTTATTTATGGATGCCCACGGAGTTTCCTTGTTTATGAATGCTGTGATGCAAGGAATTGTGCCTTGGGAGACGGGCCATTGGGGCAAGCTTCTCCAGGGGCCGAGCTTCTCCGTGGGGGCGGCTATCAACGGGGGCGGCGAAAGAACAGGAGGGAGTGGCGGCGGCTATCGCGGCTATCAACAGCCAGGAACGGGAGGAGGGAGTGGCGGGATAAGGCTCTCGAAGCAAAGGTATTTTGGTTAGACCATATGATTAAAATCAAGAGAAAAACGTAAAAGGGGTTAAGAATCGAAAAGGCATTAACATTCTAACAGTTAGATAGCCTTCGATAATAACATTTGGATGAAACCAAATTACGAGATGGCAAAACGGCGAAGTCTAGTTTCGACAACGGCGGAATCCCAAATTTGTCTCGCAGGCTCGCAGCCACGCAGCAGGCTGCAGGCCACACAGCCACACCGGTCGCGAAACTGCGGGAGCCCGAGCCTCTCACAGAGCGATGCAATGATGTCCGCCGCCGCATCGTCCTTGCCGTCGCGCGGCCGCGCAGCCCCGTTCAGCACGAGGGCACTTCCGCTGCCGTCTCCGCGGCGCGGAGCGGCCCTCCGCCGGCCGCGCGTCTCGGCGCTCGGTGGGGGCGGCGAGGGAGAGGCGGGGAGGATACTGGACCCGTGCGCCACGCCCTTACAGATCCTCGGCCTCGACGCTACCGGCTGCTACTCCGCCGCCCAGCTCAAGGCCGCCTTTCGCGCCCGGGTAGTGTGCCTCTTCCGCTTCCTCCGTCGCCGACGCGCTACGGCAGCTTATTTACCCCGCCGTCAAACGCCCACTGCTTTTTCGGGATACTTGTGCTGCTGCACAACTTTAGCGCTTGAGGCATCGAGATAGAAATTAAATAATAGTGTATCCAAAGAACTTGGCGTGCCTCCACGATCTCTTTGTGTTACTATTCTGGTGTTTGGAACCACCATTTTGAGAGCTGTACTTTGTGATTAGGGGGAAGAAGGTCGCAAATGGCATGGTATAGAAAGAACTCACAGATTCTCCAATTACTTGCTATTATGAAATCTTATGCTTACTTTTTTTCCTTGTAAGAAACACTTCCTGAATTCGTAGCATCTCTTTAATTTTAAACTGTGGGGTGTACAAGGAGGGCGTTTGCTAAACCAAAGCCTTATACCATTCTGGTCTAACCGCACTGCAACAGCATAACATTGGGAGCTCTGTTACAGGTGAAGGAATTCCATCCTGATGTTTGCAAGGACCCAGAGAATGCAGATTTAATGATCAGAAGGGTGATCGAGGCCTATCAGGTAACTCTGTGTACTATGCCTGTGTTTTGTAAAGGCTTATGGATGCTATCATAATATCCACAATAAAATATCATCAAACAATTACAATTCACAGTGCGAGTGTAGCCTCAAGGGTTTCAGAATTATGGATCTTTCGAGACAGAGCTACAAACAACAATGTGCCCAATCTAAAGTTTACTAGAAATATATGTAGCTAAAAGTTTAGAAATCAGCCTTAATGCAACCCAAAAGGTTGACTGGTTTTACTGGAGGGAGTATTTCCTTATTTCTTTTCACCTTCTGGTTACACATCCCTGTTAGTTACACTGTTTTGTTTCACACACAGATGTTATCTGGCAACCAAGAAATGATGGTTGAAAGGTAGAGAACACACTCATCAGTTTTATTCAGACACATCATGAGATGCCGATAAGAAATTCAGAATAGCCTTTTATATAGACTTTTTCTTTGTAGCTAACTCTAAATAATAGAGCTCCTCTGCTTTCATATGAGTTTTTGTCATGGCAATCTTGAATATGTTTTGATTGTAGTATGATTCATAGTAAACTTTATAATGAATATGAATTCAGTGAAATTCTGAAACACATGTGCTTCAAAACATAGTTGGTGAAAGAGTAGGATAATTCTGCACTAGCAATGAGGTTCCCTGAGGATAATTTATGAGAAAAAGATTAAGAACCACCTGACATACGGGTTTCGCGATGGTACATTAGTGAAAGGTTGATTACATAGTCATTATTTGGATTACATGATCTACCATTGATATTTCCTTTATAAGAAGAGGATAAGATAAAAACCTAGCATGCATTATGTTAAGTTCTTCTGTTGCATGTGCTGAAACATACATATATTTTACTTTGATCCACTCAACAATCTGGCAATTGTTTTCAGATGGGAAAAATTTTTGACAATTAATCATTGGTCTTAGTTACAAACTCATTTCTAAATCCATATCTGAAAAAACCAAACCCACCTTCTGCATTTGTGAATGCTTTTATCATAAAGTCTGATAGATGCATCAAAAGAATACAATATAGCTCTTTGTTTCAGTACAGTCTCAAGAAAATTCAACTCACGTGCTTATGCATATTGTGCAGGAACAATGTTGACCCATTTGATGAACCTGAGTGTGAAGCTCGTGACATATTTGTCAATGAACTTCTATGCATTGGCACTGGTACTGGTTGCACCTGTATTGCTCCAGTGGTTAAGGATGTGAACAGGTCTTTATGTCAACCATAGTTTTGTTAAGAATGAGGCTTGCTGACAAACTTCAATTAGATATTAGTGTTAGAAATGGCATCAGAAGACTAAGTTTCAGAAAAATTTATCATTTCTCTGATTCCCCGAACTATAAGAGATTAATCACCATGTTGTGCTAATTTTACTGGCACTAGGTATCAATTTTTATTTAAGTGTAGTCCTTATTTTAGAATCAGAGCTTCTGTTGCCTTCACCATTCTAGTTTTTACAGAGTTATAGCAGATACATAAGGGACGCGGGTCTTTCATGTAATTGTTCAATATCATTCGTTTGGACATGTTTCGTCAACCTTATCTGACCAATTACACTTTTGTTTATGTCTACTGCAGGATGCCCATACTCTTGTGTGAAAAGGGCACCTCATGTATTTTCATTTTCAGATGATATTGGTACCGCTCGTGCAATATCTCAAGGTAGGTCCACCGCGGCCACTTATTTAATTGTGTTCTATTAAGAAATATACCTTTATCTTTTCTGAGAAAAGGTTCAATACATGATGTTAGTGACAAATGTGTTCTCTTTGAAATCAACACAACGTTATTTGCAGGTAATGGTGAAGATGACCTTGTTCAGCTTGCTGTTGGGCAGTGTCCAAGAAAGTGCATACACTATGTTACGCCTTGCCAACGCACTATTTTGGAGGATGTTCTTTCTAGGTACATTTCCCTTGCCAAGGGCTACTCTTTTTTGTCAGTTAGCATGGGGGTGAAGAGTTGATTTAGCTGATCTTACCGTTAACCAGTGAAAGAGATACATTAAAATTTTCACTTTTAAATTTTTTTTCATGCATAATAACATGACTCCTGACCAGTAGGAACTTGTGTCCAACTGTTGATGAGCAGAGAGGATTTATTATAGTCAAACAGAGATTGAGGGAGTTCAGGCTCTATATCCTAATTTTCCTCACCATAAAAAATAGGACCGAATTATCCATTTATTGTTGTCTTCTGATTTAGCATTGTCTATCAAGATCTTTAATTTCTCCATCCCTCACTCATGTGGATATTATGCCCACAGTGCGTTGATGGCACCATACGATCTGGCTGAAGCAGCAGTTCTGGATTCCCTCCTTACGAAAGCAAAGTTTGAGAATAACAGGTACACAAAGCCCAAAAGAGGAGCAAATTCGTCATCTGATTATGTTGATTGGATGTGATCGGGATCCTGAAGCACCATGGGTGCCAGTCAGATTTTTGCTGGTTTCTCTGTGGTGTGTGGTCCTTGGGAGAGTTTTCCCTACCCGCCAGTGGAATAGCATGATGCACGGCACAGATGTATTGTAGTGTACACAAATACCCCTGTAGCGTGTAGCACACTCTGTGTGGCTCGTCCATTAGATCCTTGTCTACATATCACTTCCTGTATTTGTGGGTGTACAAAATGGAATCGGTGCGTTTGAAAAAGAAAGAAAGAAAACACCTTTGTCTACCGCATTTCTGAACGCCTAATTTTCATTCTAACAGAAGCAAGGCTGATGCAAACACAGTATTGTCGACCTGACAAAGGCATCCTGAAGATGGTCTTTGGGGTCTTCGCAGTGTACCTCGCGAGTATCCTTGCCGCAAATATCGCGGAGTAGCTGCTTTCCCAGAGGGACCGAGCAAACGGCAAGCCGTAGAGGCCGGCCGGCGGTTAGTGTCCATCTGCTGACTATCCCATGCTTTCGATCCAACTGAAACCAGATCATCAATCAAGAAGCCCGCCCGGCTTCATCTGTTACATACATGATACATCCATGCATGGTTTGGACATGCTGGATGGTTTAGCGTGCATGCATGGTTTGGACATGCTGGATTTTCTGTTCCTTAAATAATCCATACGTGTAATAAGTTATAGATTCAAACTTGCTCTTTAGTGATCATAGTTACACATCTCCGAAATGTTACAGTTGCGTAGTACGGAGTAGATGTTTGACTCGTCTGTGTTTTATATTTTTTGTTGAATATAAACAAATTTAGATTTGTTAATTTTCCCCAATAAAAAGTTCATATAGTTAGTTTTGATCCATATTTGTCTTGGGAAAATTATAAATGTAAAATATCTTTAGAATTGTGTGTTGAATTATTATCACTTTAACCACTCTACTGTACTTCTTATTTAAATTTTGTTCCTTTCCTCCCAACACATTAGTACATCAGATTCTGCTTGTTTTTTAAAGCCACGAAACCTCCCGACTTCTGCTGCCGATTTAAAAAAACAGCGCTTCTGGCTTTACAAAATTACCGATTTTATCGGTAATGCTACGTCTAGCACGGCCGACGCGTCTACGCTCGGACGCCCCGTCCATTAAAAGTGAAGCCGTGAGACTTCTAATCTTGTCCACGACTTTTATCTTGTAGGCTTCGTGTCCACCCGCACGTACAGAAGCTAGCTCCATTGCTTCTACCGTCGAGGGAAGAGCAGGCGCTGTCGTCGGCGGCGGCCATGGCAGGGCAGCTCCGTGCAGCGCGGCGTGCGACGGCCCTCCAGCTATGACGGCGGCGGCCATGGCGGGGCAGCTCCGTGCAGCGCGGCGTGCGACGGCCCTCCAGCTGTGACGGCGGCGGCCATGGCGGGGCAGCTCTGTGCAGCACCGTCCAAACTCCCCTTCCTCTCCTCCCATGGCCGTCGTCGATGCCGCGCCACCGTCCAAGCTCCCCTTCCTCTCCTCCATGGCCGGCGACGCGAGATTGGCGACGAGCCCCGCGCGGGCGGCGAGGCGAGCTCCTCCAGCGGCGCGAGTTTCCAATGAGGACAAGGTCCCCTGGCGCGCGTGAGCTCCCCTCCTTCACCGAGGAGCTCTGAGTGCTGTCCATGGCGAGGAGGCCTGGGCTGCCACGGAGAAGAAGCTCTGGGGGCGGCGGCCATGGTTGGGGGAAGGCTGGGCGGTCCTAGAGAAGGAGCCCCGGGCGTGCGCCATGGTCAAGCAGCTCTAGGCTACTGCAGAGGAGCTTTGAACAACGGTAATGGCGGAGAAGCATCAGGCGGTGCCCATGACAGACGACCTTCGGGCAGCTCCATGCTCGGGTTTGCTACATGTTGTATGTGTATGTTTCGTGTGTTTCATATGTTTCAAAAAAATATTGCAACTGTTTTATGCGGATGTTGCAAAAGTAGATCTGAATGTTGTGAATGTTGCATATGTTTCACATGTATGTTGCAAGTGTTTTATCTGGATGTTGCATTTGTATATAGAGGTTTGACTAGGTCAGCGCGCGACTGATTGTTGGGAACGACACCGTGTTTCACTATGTTTCAGTAGAATTTTTTGAATGTTGCAGTTGAATGATAGTGATGTTGCAATATGTTTGTTTCAATGTTGCAAAAATTGAACGATGAATTAACGATGTTGCATGAAACATTGTACGATGTTGCGGCGGGAAATTTTTACTACCCCACATCCAGATGTTTCACTGTATTTCAATACCTAATTTCTAATTTCTAATGTTTCTATTTTCGATACCGTCCGGCAACTCCCAAATTTTATTTTACAACGGCCGAACCGGGAGAAGGGTAGAAGCGGAGAGGCCGAGCGGGTCACTTGCTTTTTCAAGAGGCGGGCGCCGCTTCTCCCCTCCGGTCGACCGGTCCCCTCCGCCCCCGTCGAGATCGCCCCGCTGTCTGTGCCCCCAAGGCACAAGGCTGCCTCGCCAGCCTCCGGGCTCCCTTCCGAGTTCCACCCCCTCGACCTGCCCCTCCGTTGCCGCAGACGAGCCCCCCAAACTTCAGGCGGCTGCCGGATCTCGGCTGACCCCGACCCTTCTCCGTGGCTGCGTGCCAGCGCGGCGCCGGCCACTGCCGGCGCGAGCGCTTGGTGCTCATGGACCTTAAGAGGGGTTTAGCATTGTGATGATTCTTCGAGCGCTTCCCTTGCTTTTACCACACGTGGGGATTGAGTTTTCAGTCTTCACTTGCGATGACTAGTGAGAAGCAGATGACTTCGAAGGGCACAGAGGCTTCAGCTCCTGCTGTCCCTGCTGGTGGAGGAGTCAGCAGAGAACCTCAAAAGGGGCGATTGCCCAATGGGTAAATGCCCATCCACTTATTAGAACCACCGATCTGGTTTTTACAATATGCGTGTCCTTTCTTATACATTTGTCTCATGGTTCAGGAGGACAACTGGCCCAGCACGTCGCTCGTCAAAGGGAAACTGGACTGCAGAAGAGGTAAAGTTTGTACTCTGGTTTCCCAAATTCGTTTAAATAGTGAGGTAAATAGCCTATCTTAGGTAGTTTTGAGAAATTATTTGTTAAATATGGATTCTTTATCAGATAATTTGTACCTACGCATAGAGCAGATAAACATCATACCAATATACAACTTCTCATCAGACACTAATAGTTGATTATAGGTAGGGATAACTGTTCTGATTGATCCCTCGCTGTATTTATTTTTATTTGTAGCAAACGTTATAGACAGTAACACTGTTCAGTGTCATGTATACAACAGAAATTAAAGGTTTATTCGATGTTGTTCTTTTTATATGCTAAGCATTGCAATGTGATATTGTGTTAAAGATGTCCTTATACGTGGTTAGACCATGTTTTGTCTATCTATTTGTGTGATCTGATGGGCACATGTGCTACTCAATTGTAGGATGACATACTTCGCAAAGCTGTTGAAACTCACAAAGGAAAAAATTGGAAAAAGATAGGTACATTCTTTAGCTGATGCAAAGTTGATCTGTTCTCTTTTCTCAATTTGCCTAGTACAGACTACAGATTTCTTTCTGAAGTATGAAATACCGAAATGTAAACTAACCAATGACACTTAGTTTGCTAACTCGCATCTTGTTGTTTGCTTATAATTTACATCACAAGTCCATATCTTAAAAAAGGAATGTTGTATTATGGCACCACCTTTTTTTAGAACATTTAACTTAGTTTGATGCCCTGGCTAGAAGAATTTGCACGTTAGCACCAAATACAGGGCTAAACTAGATATGCCTCTCTTGTTAATGTTTATAGTGTAATAATTTGGACCTCTGATATAAAACATTGCCCCTGGTGCTCCTAGATTGTGCACATGCATAGTAGATACCTTTTTAAATTTTTTGTTGCTATTGTGTTACTCCATTTTACAACTTATCTACTTCAAGACATTGACATCAGCTAAAGACCACATTCTTTGAATTTTGTGGTTATATCATTTCTGCTCATGTCAATGATGGTGCTGCAAGCTTAATTGCTTACAGTGTTTGAGGAAAAAAGCTTAATTGCTTACAATATTTGACTCACTTTTCATGCTACTATTCCATCCTTTTCCCTTTGCATGTCAGTGAGACTCTTTTCTTATGTTTATCTGAGGCTAGTGGTGCTCAAGCTACTTTTTTTCCCAGCTGAATGTTTTCCAGGTAGGACCGATGTTCAATGTTTGCATAGGTGGCAGAAGGTTTTGAACCCTGAACTTATTAAAGGGCCATGGTCCAAAGAAGTAAGTTCTACACTTCTTCGTTTTGTGTTTGTTTCCCTTTTCTTGCAATAAATTAGCTATCACATCTTAGGTTATTTTACTGAATCATATTACATGCGAGGTGATTCTTTCATTATTTTATCCCTTTCAGGAAGATGAGATCATTATTCAGATGGTAAAAAAACTTGGGCCAAAGAAATGGTCAACCATTGCCCAAGCTCTGCCTGGACGTATTGGAAAGCAATGTCGGGAAAGGTATGGCATGAAAAATACTCGTGTAATATCAGCTCCAAAATTTTCTAACGCAAGTGCTGGTCAATGTTTGTTTGTTTGTTTGTGGTTTGGCTTCTATGGAAAAATCGGAGTCATGATTTTGGGCAATCGACCAGAGTACCACAATAAATAGAGGAAACTTTCCAGTTGCAAAATCACAAGTACAACAGTAAAGCTATTGTGTCCATGCTTATCAGTATCATTACTATACAGATAAATTCTGAAGTCTGAACATTACAAACTAATGTGCTAACAGTCCCAATAACATTTTTCTGTATTTCTGTGGTCGAATACTATTGAAATTACATCTCATGTTGCTATTGCTTCAAGAAAGATTTATGTATCACATCTCATGTAATGGCATGCCTAATTTGTGAAAGGGCCTCTAGCCTAGTGGTTAGAACACCTGAGTAGCATCCAACAGACCCAGGTTCAACTCCTTGTGGGAGGGAATTAAACAGGTTTGGAATAAAAAAATATGCAAAAAAATAGGTTGGGGTATCCCCTACTGACTTCGGTAAAAAAAGGGCATGCCTAATTTGTTTCTTTTAGCTTGCATTCTTTGTTTGGGGCATATGTATTACAAATTTACAATACAAACAGCTTAGCTGCAATCGCACAAACCACCTCAATTCATTCTGATATGATATATTTATTTAGATGGCACAATCATCTTAATCCTGGAATCAATAAGGATGCTTGGACACAAGAAGAGGAAATCAAGCTTATCCATGCTCATCAAACTTATGGAAACAAATGGGCTGAACTGACGAAGTTTTTACCAGGAAGGTAAATGTTCCCTCAGTTTCTTTTATACTATAAGGAGCATCAGATCATGTCAAATGTGAGAAAAAAATTCTAGGCCTTCATGATACTCCACTGTGATATGACAGTGTAACAGTCTGATGTTTTTTTTCGATTGTTTGTTAATAAGTACATCACTAAACCACCTTGTTAGAGAATATTGAGCGATATTAGAATACAAAGAAATTGATCAGCAAGTTTGTATCTATCCTATCAGGACAGACAATGCAATAAAAAATCATTGGCACAGCTCGGTGAAGAAGAAAGTTGATTCATACAGAGCATCTGGTTTACTGGCCCAATTCCAGGGCCTAACACCTGTTGAATACACTGCTGGTGGTTTAAATGTTGATTCTTCATCTGTAATGACCAATCATATTAGTGAAGACAGTGGTTTTAATGTTTTTGGGGAGATGGACGATTCGACAGAGTTAAGTCAGTCATCGTTGGCCAAGGTTTCTTGCTCTCAGGAGGAGCTAACTGATGGGGATTTGGGATCACATTTTAATGTGCATGAATCATTGTGTCAGGATGGTTTTACTAATGCTAACAATGTTGCTTCTGCTTTACCTGAGATGCATCACCAGCTATCCACTTCTGACATGGATCAAGATAAACAGTTGCAGGAGGAGTTTTCTCAAGGAATGGATTTGGACAAACACTTGCAGCAAGAGTTTTCTCAAGGAACGGACTTGCATCTTGACATAGATGAAGTGCCAAACAATTTTGTGATAACAGATAGCCAGGCATCTAATGAGGTTGCAGGTCAATTTCAGGACACACAGATTAGGCATAGTTCAGAAATGATGGAGGATCTATGGTACCGTGTGCTGTAACACCATGTCTTCCCATCTTACCTAGTGTTTCTGGATGTGAGCATGACATAAATTTGATGTGTGAGGTGGGCATAGAGAATGAGAATTGTTTCCAGTCTGAACAATGGCAGAATATTTCCATTCAACTGGGTGCATATTCTTCTGAAGAAACAAGCAACTTTTCAGCACCACTTTGCCCGTTGCAGACATCTGAACATGCAACCATGATGGGCGGCCCTCTGTATTATCAGAGTTCTGTAACATCATTGCAGCCATCCTTCATTTCTTCAGATGGTGCTTCCAATGTATCTGATGTCAAATTTGAGACTAGTCACTGTCCTGTTTCTTTCCAAGATTTGGAGATAACAACTTGTCACAATGCTTCTGGTGATCCTGATCAAAATTCATATATTAGCAGTGATGATGACAGAAACAGGACTTCTGAACGAATGGACAGCATAACAGAATCTGAAAAGAAACAGCTGGTTGATCTTGAACAATCATGTTTGGAGCCTACAGCCTACAGTGTAAAAGAAGCATCATTAAGTCATGGTGACAATGTATCAAGAGAAAAGGAGGATTCTGGAGCTTTGTGCTATGAACCTCCTTGCTTTCCGAGTTTTGAAGTTCCCTTTGTCAGCTGCAAGCTTGTAACCTCAAGTGATCTCCCAGAATATAGTCCTCTTGGCATTCGAGAGTTGATGAGGTCGTCCTTGAATTTCCCTACTCCAGTAAGATTGTGGGGCTCTCCTACTCGTGATGGTAGTCCTGATGCTGTGCTAAAAAATGCTGCCAAAAGTTTCATGGGCACCCCGTCCATAATGAAAAAACGGCAGAGGGATCTCTCATCTCCTAGTCCTGATTTAAGAAATGAAAAGAACTCAAACATTGAACAGGATTGTGGGAGGTCAGGCATGTCCTCTACAAGAACTGGGAAATCTTGCATGGTTGTCCCTGATGGTTTTGTTGATTTATTTTCACCAACAGAGAGAACTGCATTTCAAAAGAAGCTCAAGCTTTCTGAAGAAAACAAAGAAAATTTGAACCAAATTACTGATCAGGGAGAAAATGAGGACGCAAAGGTAAACCATTTCACATAAGACGAGTTGTTCCACTGTGGACAGTGAATCCACAAGCAGTTTATTACATACTTTCATTCTATTAGTTATCTTTTATACTCAACAATAGTTTATTCAAGGATATAAACATTAAAAGTATTAGGCTTGACGAGTGATAGATTTCCTTTATTGGAGGCCCATCTTGCTAATCAATTGTGAGGTAGCATGGAGAATGGTAAAATCCCTCTTGACAGAAATACTGGTTTCCAGGGAAACTACACAAGTAACATGAAGCGTGGCAAAAGTCCAGCCATTAGTAATAATAATAAAGTTTATAGACTGAAATGACTTTATCTTAGCCTTGAAATATAATTTGCAATGATGCATCTCTGTGTTTATTGTCTTAATTGATCTCTATGTGATGCAGCATTATGCAGGGATTCTTACCGAGAGCAGTGTGGACAACCACAATACACCTAAGCATGGTCCAAATTATGAAGGCCAGAGGCTAAATACTGGCGCAAAGGCTTTGTCTAACTCTGAAGACATAATGTTTTCTAGATCAAAGCCATCTGAACTTGTTGGGAAATCTGCAGCCTGCATCAGTGCGGATTACGAGTATGTGAACATGTGAGTCGGATTCTCTTCTATGTTTTCTTATCGAGAAATTTCCATGAATGTTTGATTCACAAATCCTGAAGTTGCTCTGTTAGTACATGCAGCCGATAGTTGCAAATCAAACCATCAATGCTCTTTGAAATTTATATTCAGTTTTGTGTCCTTGTGGTGTACCAGCAAGAAACCATGTGGTTCTCCCTGGTACAGCAAAAAACATTTGTTATTTTTTCCCTAACTTCATACAAATTCCATTGATTGTGAGAATATTTCCCAAGTTTGGATAGAGCCACAGCACTGTTTAACCTGGTGTAAATTATAAGGGAGAAATATAAACTTGAGTAACTTAGTGCTTCATGGTTTTTAAGACATCTCAAATCACAATTTCATCATGATTGAGTCAGCTATTAATCTTCCCGATTTATAATCGTAGTCCTCTAGATTTTAAAATGCTGTCCTGAAATTCTTTCGGATTTCTTTATTTTCGTTCAGCATTAAACCCCCCTGATCTGTTCATTCAATGGGACTTACTACTTGGTACTGCAAACTAAACTAACAACCTTTGTTTCACTGATTGATACAGTAAATGCACAATTAGATTTCTTATTATCCTGTGTCAATGTCAATTATCCATGATAATATTAATATAGACTTCACAATTTTGCATAGCAGATACAATCATGATTCTTATTAGCTGTTATTGTCAGATTGGCTGATACTCCAGGTATTAAAAGAGGCTTAGAATCTCCTTCTGCATGGAAGTCTCCTTTGTTCACACCATTCCAGGTAATCATTTCATTTAGGAAATTTTTGGATGAGGGAATTGCTTTAGGATTTTTCAATTTGAACTGCAGTCTATAGATCAAGGATTTTATACAAATATTCTCTTCCTAATCATCGTTTAAGTTAAAGTTTTATGTCAAGCAATACACCAATACTTTTGAGACAGATTTGTTGGGTGCTTTGAATTCTTGTATCGTTAACTTGCTATGCCTCAGAGGACCATACTGTCTGGACTCTGGACTAGTTACTGTGTGTTTGAAAATATGATTATTTGTCACACTAAACTGACTGCTTTATTTTTTATTGTTCTTTTAGGATGCGTACTTCATGAGCCCACCAAGCAGAGCTTTTGATGCCTTAGGATTGGTAAAGCAGATTAACGAGCAGAGTGCTGCTGCTCTGGAGGAAGCGCATGAGGTTCTGGCAAGCGGTAGCCCATGGAAACGAAATAGCAAGGAAAACTTTGACAAAGAAAATATAGAAAATACAGCTTGGAAGAACGGACTTATGACAAGCAAACCTCCATCCAAACTCATGGTAAGTAAAGCTCCCTACCGATATTTGCTACTTCTCATGATTGCTAAATCAAAATGCTCAGAATATACCATTGCTAGAACCTATCACTTTGAGCCTTAAACTGATCAGAAGCTCAAATTCCTCTTGGTCAGAATCAGAACAAATAAGTAACTGAATGAAATAGAGTCTATGAACCTCCTATCTCCTATCAGTCACCTCTGTTAGCGTATATTGAGTATTAGGCAACTCCGGATATGGTTAGATTAGGATTCATGTAATCCCGAGATAACCTTCCTTATCTCTAGGAGAGGCTACTTGCCCTCCAAGCCATGTACTCTCATATATACCGCCCTAGGGGCTCAATGCAATACAATCAATCCACGCAGTATACACCAATCTTACATGGTATCACGAGTCTAGGTTACAACCCTAGGCCTCCGGCTTCCGCTGCCTCACGCCGCCCCCGGGGAGATCGATCTCCACCGGGGGCAGCGTCCTCATAGGATATGTGGCCGATCTCTCTGATCTACCGCGTTTGTCGTGGTCCAACAGCAAGCAGATCGCCTACCTGTTCCCTTGGCTGCGGCGCCCGTCGTTCCCTCTGGCAACGCATCTGGATCCTCCGCCCCCTCCTCACACCAAGCCAGGCGCCCAATCCTACCAGCGCCGCTGCACCGCTGCCCCTGAGCGCGAGTGCGCGGCTGCGGAGGATGATCGTGGGTCGCCGAGACACCGTGCTGATGGGGCTGAAGGGCCACCACACCGCCAATCGACGTCGTCGTCGCCATGCTGCAGCGCCTCCCCCGGACAGGCAACCTCTTCAAGGTCTGCCGCCAGGATGGGCTCCATCGGGGCCACCCGCCACGAGTCCTACCATTGCATCCCACATGGGCGCTGGTACGTGCTGGCGGGATGGGATCTGCAGGCTTGTTGGTGCCTTGGTTGCCTCTCTCCCTATCTGATTTCTTTCTTTTCGTGGTGCCTGGTTGACCCTGTTTGGACGACCGGGACCTGGAGGAGATGAGAAGGGTTGGGGTTCACGCTAGGTGCACCCACAGGTCCACATGGAGATCTTGTTGCTGCTGTTTTCTTTTCCGATCTAAGATCGGTTTGCGTCGCCCCGCCGTTCGTCGCCGTCATCGCCGTTCCAAGCCGATCATCGTCGACACCCTCGAAGGACGAGGTTGTTGCTGCGCCTTCTCAGGCTGCAGTGACGACGCTCGTGATCGAGCATCTACCGCCGGTGTCACCGCCTTCTCGGCGGCGGCGCCCGCACCACCTCGCCGCCCCTCGGCGCCCCGAACGACCACCCGATGCCCCCGGCTGACCACTTGGTGCCTTCGACCGGCCTCTCGGCGCTCCCCACGCTGCCGCTCGACGACTCAGCACCTCCTCTAGGCGCCTCCGATCGGCCACTCGGCGCTCCCTAGCGCCGCCGGTCGGCGACTCAGCGCCTCTACTCCGAGTGCTTCACGCCGCAAACTCGCGGACACCGCCGCCGATGTGCCGAAGGAACTGTAAGTCGCGCTCTTCAGCTGCGCCGTCACCATCGCCACCCTGCCGCACTGTCCTGCTAACCTGCCGCCAGAAGCTGCTGCCTACCCGCGGCAACTCGACTCTCCGGTCAACCACTCGGCGTCTCCGGTCGACCACACGGTGCCACCCGGGCGGCCACGCTGGGGTCAGGATCGCCCGACCCCTCCTCCACGGCTTCGACCACGACCACCTCGACTTCGGCTACTTCGGCATTAAGGGGCTACCATCTGCATGAGCTACTCCAGTCGAAGCGCTTGCATCGGCGTTTCGACTGCGGGGGGATATCTCTCCGTTGTTCTCCAGTCTGACCGTTCGTGTTGCTAACGCTACGAACGCTACGACTGCGGGGGGATGTTAGCGTATATTGAGTATTAGGCAACTCCGGATATGGTTAGATTAGGATTCATGTAATCCCGAGATAACCTTCCTTATCTCTAGGAGAGGCTACTTGCCCTCCAAGCCATGTACTCTCATATATACCGCCCTAGGGGCTCAATGCAATACAATCAATCCATGCAGTATACACCAATCTTACAACCTCAGTCACCTGTCTTTCTGCTTTCTTCACTCTTCCTTTATTTTCACACCCTGTAATTGAATACACCATCTGAATACTTTGATGGTTCCATACAAATTTTTGAGTTGAGGTTTGGAGGTATGAAGCAACCAATGCATTTCTTAGATGCAACCATTTACTATTTACACATTAGTTTTGCGTGCACCATCAAGTTATAGGCCATGGAATCAATCAGGTTAAACTGAGATTTGGTGAAGTGGAAAACACGTGTTTTATGAGAGTTCATAGATTTTTCCTTTGATTGGAAAGCATATAAGTAACTGCAGAATGTTGAATCTCATATATTCTCCTTTGATTGGAAAGCATGTAAGTAACTGATTGAAACAAATGTTGGATATCTCAAGCAGGGGGGACCTCTTTTGTTTATATGGAAAAAGCTCAATATTCAGTTTATTCTGCAGGCAGAAGGACGGGTGCTCGATTTCAATGAATGCTCCACACCTGTGAGGAAGAAAGACGATAAGAAAATCAACATCAGTTTGGGAGGATTGGCAAGCTCCCCTTCCTCTTATCTTCGGATGAATGTGCGGTAGCTATTTAAGGAAGACTTGGGGAATGCTTGGCTGATGCTGTTGATGAGTATGTAGATGTCTGTTGTTCTCATAAATTCATACCCTGTTTCCCCCTCCCCATTTTTGATGAGTATGTAGATGTCAGTTATCTCCTTATTCTTTGTACTTTGGTACCTTCAAGTCAATTCTAAAAGGCAACACAGTTTATATAATGTTGCATTTGAATTTATATATCTTAAACCAAGCTTCTCGTGGCGGACTGGTTGGAGCATTGAACTCCGGGAGTCATTGAAACTCAAGAGTCAAGTCCGGACCTGGGTTTGAAGCATGTCACCTTAGAACAAAGTCTGGGGAGTCCTGTGATTTGAGGTTTTTGTGATATGAGTGTGTATTTAAGGGTATGTTATGAATCTTCTCATAGTTGTGTTGGTTGGATACGATCTGTATATGCCTGCTCGCCAATGCAAGAGTTGAGCGGCCATTGGAATGCAAATAACAATTCATATATGAAATGGAAATATACACTACTGAATTTTCAAATTAGCTTGTACCTTGTAATGATTGACAGTAGGGCAATATGGCTGGCAGTGGCAGCTGGTTAGCTCCAGTAATGGTTGGCAGAAGGCAATATGCTTCATATGTCTCCTGAACTAGGCCGTTTTCAAGATGGAGAAAGATGTATGCGCAATTATGGCTATATTTTTTTCTCTGTGATCATGAAGTAGAAATACCTGCCAAATATTTTTCTGTGGCTAAGATTTCAATGCTTACTGGCTTACTGCGGGTTGATTCACAGTAGATGTTAGGGGCTTTCCAACAGACCTATCATGGCGTGGCCTATCTTGCTGAAGTGGATTTCCCTCCTTATTAGTACTTACCAAAGCAAAATTTGAGAAGAACAGGTAAACCAAGCCCAAAAGAGGCGCTATATCATCTTCTGATTATGTTAATTGGATGTGCTAATGATCCTGAAGCACCAATGGCTGCCAGTCTCAGCCAGGTACTAGTTCAATAGATTTCATGGTTTCTCTATGGTTCTTGTACAAAATGGAACCGGTTCATGTGGGGAAAAAAAAAGACATTCGTCTACAACACTGTTAGAGAAAATAAGCCAAGGCAAACACTTAATAAATCTTTGTTTCTGCTAAGTTTTCTCCACCTTCCCTTGGCGTAGAGAACGCCGGACACTTGTGGCCTTGGCCCTTGGCGTACCGCGTACAGAACGCTGGACCTGCCAACTTGGCCAATTTTTTTTTTTAAAATAAAATACTACTATATGCCTTTAATGTATGGATCGTATTTGAGACTTTTTGACCAGATGAAAACACGTCTCCGTTTCTCGCTCACAAATCACAACGGTAAAACAGAAGCCAAAACACAGCCGATCCCCGCCGCCCCCAGGCAAACGCAGAAATAAATGGGATAGGGCGCGGCATCTCAAGTCTCCAACGGCCATCTCCTCCCGGCAGCCAGGGACTTCCCCCTCCCACGATCCGCCCAATTCAAAAAATCGAAATCCCCGGTAGCTCCGCTTCTCCCCCACAAGCCCATTCCCAAACCCCGCCCGTCTCCTCCTTGTGAGCCCCCGATCCTCAAATCGACGAGAGCGAGACCCAGCGGGCGGATCCCCTCCTCCCCCGACCCCCAGATGGAAGCGATGGAGCCGGATCCTGCCGCCGTGGGGGCATCCTCCTCGCCGCCGGCCGCGTCTCCGCCGCGGCAGCTGCAACCGCAAGGTACGGTTTCTGAATTCCGAGGTGAGGGCTAGGGTTTCTCGCGGGGTGGGGTCTCGTCTCACGCGGCCCGGCGTTTTGCTTCGTTGCCAGATGACGACGATCGCGGCGCGGTGGAGGTGGAGCGCGCGGATCCCGCGAGCCCGGAGCGATGCGCGGCCGGAGGAGACCCGAACTGCGCGCCGCCGCCGTCGCCCGTGTCAGCCGCGCCGCAGCCGCCGCCTCAGCAGCAACCTGCAGGTTCGGTCTCTCGGTCTCGTAGCGAGTAGCAGCTGGGCAGTAGGGTTTTGTCGCCGTTCATCTCACGGCGGGGAAATTGTTTGTCAGGTGAGGACGCGGCGGCGAGCTGCGAGGTGGAGCAGGAGGAGCAGAAGCTCGAGACGGAGGAGGTCCCAGGGGAGGCTCTCCGCTTCTTCATGGAGGTGAGAATCTTCGGATGGCAACATTCTGTAGATTTCTGCTCGGAAAATTTGACAACTCATCGAATTAGAAGACTAGCACACGAAAGGGAGCGGCAAACTTGTCGCTGTCTTGATTGCCAAGTGCCAACTTTTTTGGTTGAATTTTGTTTCAAGAGCAAAGATGCTCTGTTGGCTGTTGGAAATCACCCCCTCACTTTCTAGGTGTTTATCACAAGCACACACTGCTTTTCCTCTATGGTGGGCTTACACACAAGCACAAGACAACACAAGCAGTTTTTGGTCGATGTGGCTACGTTGCCTTCATCATGTTCTCACGTATATAGCTGGTATAGGGCTGCACACCTGCCCATGATATCCTCCTAATTTAATGCAGTCAGTGCCTACATGATCTGCATATTGTTCTCTTTTAACTAGAGCTGAAATCTAGCTAGCAATAATAGCAATGAACCTAGACACTAGTTGAACCTGGACACAATTAACAAGATTAATGCTAACAATCACCCCCTAATCTCGTTACCGGTACTTCTTGCTACGCATAGCAGCTTCATGCCACCTTTGTTGGCATCACACCAACCTAGCAGTATCGCACTGCCAGCATCATCACCATGGCATCTCACCATTATCTAGCAGCAGAATCACACCACCACCCTTGTTGGCATCACACCAACCTAGCAGTATCACACGATTAACGTCATCACCATGGCATCTCGCCATCATCTAGCAGCGGCATCACACCACCTCAGAATTCTGTAGATTTCTGCTCGGAAAATTTAACAACTTGGAAATCGAATTAGAAGACTAGCACACGAAAGGGAGCGGCAAACTGTTGATTGTCATTGTCTTGATTGGCAAGTGCCAACTTTGGTTGGATTTTGTTGCAAGAGCAAAGATGCTCTGTTCGCTTCTGATTTCGTTGGCTCTTTTCTTTAGGAGTTTGGAGATCAAGGGGAGAACCCACCTGTCCTGTCTCCGCGGCTGAAGGAGATTGCCACTCCTGACCGACCTGCTGCCCTCCGCTTCCTCGGTACATGTTTAAATGATATGCATGCCTTGCTTAAGCATTTGATGCATTTTGGTTCCTGTAATTAATTGTGTTTGGTCATTGTTTATCTGATAGGTGAAAAGTATAACAGCCTTGTGGAGAGGTATAAACAGCAAGTGGTAAAGTGTGAAGATGAGTGTGTGCCCAGATATGATGGCCTCAAGAAGAAGTACATGGATGAGTGTGCAGAGAGGAAGCGTATCTACAATGAGTTGATTGAGCTGAGGGGGAACATTAGGGTGTTCTGCAGATGCAGGCCTCTAAACTCTGATGAGGTCACCCGTGGGTGCTCATCAGTGGTAGAGATCAAAGCATCACAAGAGACTAATCTGCAATTCATCTCATCTGGAAAAGAAAGAAAGACATTCACATTTGACCGTGTATTTGGTCCAGAGGATAATCAAGGTATATTTCTGAATACCAAGCTACTTGTATACTAATGCAAGTATTATTCCGGTAGCTGATTTGTCTCGTAGGCTAGTAGTATACATGTTTTAAGGATGATGAACTTAACTGGTTGTATTCCAACCTTTTTCTTCAGAGGCCGTTTTTTCAGAGACAGTGCCTGTTGTTAGATCAGTGATGGAGGGATTCAACGTTTGCATATTCGCTTATGGACAAACTGGAACTGGGAAAACTTTCACAATGGAAGGGATACCAGAAAATAGGGGTGTAAATTATAGGGCTTTGGAAGAGTTGTTCCGAATGTCAGAGGAGAGGAAGACTTCCATCACATACACATTTTCAGTGAGCATACTGGAAGTCTATAATGAAAAAATCAGAGATCTGCTTGATGAGAGCAATGATCTATCAAAAAGGTACATATCCTGTTAGCGAGATGGTTAGGGTTATGGTTTAGGGGCCCATTGGGCCCAAGGTGGCTGGCGCCCAAGCCTCCCTGGCTTGGGCGCCGCCCCTCCTGATAGGTGTGGCGGCAGGGTTCCCTTCTAGGGTTCCCTGCCTATATATGTACATGTATATCCCCCCTATCAATCAATCCATTATTTCCCTACAATTACATTGCTTACATGGTATCACGAGTTAGGGTTTCTCCCTGCTCCTTCCGCTGCCATCTCTAGCGCCGCCTCCTGGCCGCGCGCCGCCGGTCACCACCATGACCGGCACCCCCCCTCCTTCTCCGATGGCCAAGACCAGCGACCCCAAGGCCGCCGGTGCTGTCCTCTCCACGCCGTCCGACGTCGCCAACGCCGAGCGCGACGAGCACGCCAAGGCCCTCCTCGCCAAGCGCGAGGCAGCCCTCCGCCGTGCTGAGGAGGCAGAGAAGGAGGCCGCCGACGCCGCCGCCATACGCGACGCCGCCGCCGAGCGCGTCCGCGCTGCCCACGCCAGGGCAGCTCGCGAACGCGCGATCGCCGCCCAGGGCGTCCACGACGCCCCGTTCGACGACGCCAAGGACGAGGACGCCGCTTCCGACGGCGCCCCCTCCGATCATGCCGGCCACCTTCATCACGCCATCCTGGCCCATGAAGCTGCCGCCATTGTCAATCTGCACGCTCAGGCGATCAGCGTGCAGAATATTCGGAGCCTGGTCCCCATCGTCCTCGACCTCGCCGCCGGGAACTATACCCGCTGGCGCGATCAGATCCTCCTCGTCATCGGCAAGTACTCGCTGGAGGATCACGTTCTTGCTGATCTCCCGGCGCCCGCGTTCCCGGACTGGACTCGCATGGACTACGTCGTCAAGTCCTGGATCACCGGCACGATCTCCTCCGACCTCGCCGAGACGATCGTCGACGGCGACGCCACTGCTCGCACCATGTGGCTCGCCCTCGAATCTCAGTTCCTCGGCAACCAGGAGACCCGCGCCCTCCACCTCGACGCCCGCTTCCGCACCTTCGTCCAAGGTGATCTTTCTGTTGCAGATTACAGCAGGCAACTCAAGGGGATGGCGCAGCAGCTCGGCGCTCTCGGGGAGCCTGTCCCCGACCGCACGTTGACCCTCAACCTCATCCGAGGCCTCAACGAGCGCTTCCAGGACCTCGGGCGCCACCTTCGTCGCGGCCGCCCCTTCCCCAAGTTCAAGGACGCCGTCGCCGAACTCGCCCTGGAGGAGATGACCATCGCCCATCAGGCCGTGGCGCCGACGGCTCTCGTCGCCACCTCTTCCACCAAGGGCGCCACCACGGGGGCGCCCTCCTCTTCTGGCTCGCGCCAACCCCAGCAGCCCCCCCGCCACGGGGGCTCCAGTTCCGGGGGCGGCCACTCCCGCGCCAACAGCAGCAGCAAGAAGGGCGCCAAGAGGAGCAGCAAGGGGGGTGGCGGGGGCAAACCACGCCATCCCGGAGGCACCCCCTCCACCGCGGCGCCCCAGGCCGCACCACCGTCGACCGTCGGCAGCGCCACCTCCCTCCCCTGGCCATCCTTCATCCACCCATGGTCAGGGGCGATCCAGATGTGGCCTGGACCACGCCCCGGCTCGGTGCCCCCTCCGGCACCGACACAGCAGCAGCAGCAGGCCATGGTGGCCCAGCAGGCGCAGGCGCAAGCCCTGCTGGCCCACCAGGCTCAGGCGCATGCCATCCAGGCGGCTCAGGCACAGGCGTATGCCCAGGCGCAGGCCGCCCAGGGACAGCAGATGGCGCACTTCCCCTGGGCGCCTGGGTACTTCAACCCCGTCACCTCGCCAGCAGGATGGGATCAGCAGTCCCTCGCGTCCGCCTTCAGCACCGTCTCCTTAGACCAGCCACCGTCGACCGACTGGGTTCTCGACTCAGGTGCTACCTCTCACATGACCTCAGACCCTTCTACTCTCACTTCTACTTTCACCATGCGGTATCCCTCGTCCATTGTTGTCGGTAACGGTTCCTTGCTTCCCGTTACGTCTACTGGCACAGTATCCCTTCCGGGTTCCTTTTCTCTTAATAATGTCTTAGTTTCACCTAGCCTTATTAAGAATCTTATCTCTGTGCGTCAGTTTACTTCTGATAACAATGTTTCTGTCGAATTTGACCCCGCTGGTTGTTCTGTGAAGGATCTGGTGTCTCGGCGAACCATCATCAGGTGCAATAGTGCCGGGCCTCTCTATTCTCTGCGCATACCCACAGCCGCTGCTGCTCTCGTCGCTGGTCCCGCGCCCCCATGGCACCGCCGTCTTGGTCACCCCGGTCATGAAGTCATGTCTAAGCTAGTCTCTGCCATACCTTCATGTAATAAAGAATCTAGCAATACTCTCTGTCATGCTTGTCAACTTGGTCGCCACATTAAGTCTCCTTTTTCGTCATCCACTTCGCGAGCTTCTAATAAGTTTGATCTTATTCATTGTGATCTTTGGACCTCGCCTGTTGCTAGTGTCTCCGGTTACAAGTATTATCTAGTCATTCTTGACGATTGCTCGCATTACTTATGGACTTTTCCGTTGCGACTTAAGTCTGACACCTTCTTGACTATTGCTAACTTCTTTGCTCATGTGACCACCCAGTATGGCGCCACAGTAAAGGCAGTTCAATGCGATAACGGCCGCGAGTTTGATAATTCCAGCGCCCGCACGTTCTTCCTCACCCACGGCGCCCACCTGCGGATGTCTTGCCCCTACACCTCCTCCCAAAACGGTAAAGCCGAGCGCATAATTCGTTCCACAAACAACATTATTCGCTCTCTCCTTTTCCAAGCCAGCATGCCGCCGGCTTACTGGGTCGAGGCTCTCAACACCGCCACAAGCTTGCTCAACATATTGCCCACCAAAACCTTAGGTTTCGTCACGCCACACTTCGCTCTTCATGGGGTGCTGCCGTCATACGATCACCTTCGTGTTTTTGGTTGTGCTTGCTACCCAAACCTGGCATCCACCGCTGCTCACAAGCTTGCACCTCGCTCCACGCTTTGTGTTTTTCTTGGCTACTCTGCACATCATAAGGGATACCGCTGTCTTGACCGTTCCTCGAACAAAGTCATTATATCTCGTCATGTCTCCTTTGACGAGACACAGTTTCCCTTTGCCGACACTGCACGCTCCCCGTGCGCAGCGGACTTTGAGTTCTTGGATGATCATGTGACTAACGTGCCGGTTCCCATTGGACCGTCACAGCTTGTTTCTCCTACAGGACCTCCTGGTGGCACTTCCGCGCAGCCACGCGCGGCCGTCGACATCCCTGCCGCGCCCGCGCAGCCACGCGCGGCACCGGACGTCGCCACGCCGGCCCCCTCCAGTCGGGCCGGTCCTCCTCCCGGCTTCCCGCCGCTGCCTGCGTCGCCAGCCAGCCGCGTCGGGCCTCCACCGGGCTTCCCGCCGCTGGGTGGCTCCCCAGCCGGCCATGCCGAGTCACCACTCGGCCACTCGACGCCCCCCAGGGCGTCTCCAGCCACCTCCAGGCAGCCGCAGCTGCCTCGGGATGGCCCCTCTCCGACCGTCGCTCGTCATCGCCCTCTCTCCGAGTTCCCGAACGTCTACGTCCGTCGCCATGCACCAGCAGCTGGTGCCTCTCCAGCGCTGGCCCCTCCTCGACCGTCGGCATCGACATCAGGACCAGCACCCTTGCCCAAGGGTGCCGTTCCTGTCGCCGCGCCCGTGGTCAACCAGCACGGCATGACTACTAGGGCGAAGACCGGGTTTCGACTGCCTGCGGTTTACCACACCGCTCCACTGTCGCCGATCCCGAAGACCTTCCGTAGCGCTCTCGCTGATCCGAATTGGCGAGCGGCTATGGAGGAAGAGTATGGTGCCTTGCTGACTAACGAGACCTGGACTCTCGTTCCTCGGCCCCCTCGCGCCAACATCGTCACCGGGAAGTGGATCTTCAAGCACAAGTTCCATGCAGACGGCACTCTGGAGAGGTACAAGGCACGCTGGGTCCTTCGTGGCTTCACCCAGCGTCCCGGCGTGGACTTCGACGAGACCTTCAGCCCGGTTGTCAAACCGGCCACAGTCCGCACAGTGCTGTCACTTGCACTCTCCCGTGCGTGGCCTATCCACCAGCTGGACGTGAAGAACGCCTTTCTTCATGGCACTCTCTCCGAGACGGTCTACTGCGCCCAGCCCTCCGGCTTCGAGGACACTGCTCATCCCGACTTCGTCTGCCGCCTGAATAAGTCTCTTTATGGACTTAAACAGCGCCTCGTGCTTGGTACAGTCGCTTCGCTACATATCTGCTGTCATTGGGATTCATGGAGGCCAAGACCGACACTTCGCTGTTCATCTTCCATCGTGGCACCGACACGGTCTATTTGCTCCTCTACGTCGACGACATTGTTCTCACGGCATCTTCTACCGAGCTCTTGCAGCGTACCATCACTGCACTTCAGTCTGAGTTCGCCATGAAGGACCTGGGCCAGCTTCACCACTTCCTGGGGATGCATGTTCAGCGCCATGGGGCAGGGCTGTTACTTTCCCAACGTCAGTACATGCTGGAGATACTAGATCGTGCAGGGATGGCTGAGTGCAAGCCCTCCTCTACTCCGGTGACCATCAACGCCAAGCTCCCTGCAGACGGCGCTCCTATTCAGGACCCCACCGACTATCGCAGCATTGCCGGTGCTCTCCAGTGGCTGACCTTCACTCGTCCTGATCTGTCATTTGCCGTTCAGCAGGTGTGTCTCTACATGCACGACCCGCGGGAGCCTCATCTTGCCGCTTTGAAGCGGATACTTCGCTATGTACGTGGCACCTTGGACCTCGGCCTCGTCCTTCAGCCTTCCTCCTACAGCGACTTGGTTGTCTATACAGATGCAGATTGGGCTGGCTGTCCCGACACTCGGCGTTCTACCTCTGGATACGCCGTCTTCCTTGGGGACAATTTGGTTTCGTGGTCGTCGAAGCGGCAGAATACAGTCTCCCGGTCCAGTGCAGAGGCAGAGTATCGCGCCGTAGCAAACGGCGTGGCCGAGGCCACATGGCTGCGCCAGCTTCTTCGCGAATTGCATGCTCCACCTCGTCGAGCCACGCTGGTATATTGTGACAACATCAGCGCGGTCTACATGTCCTCCAATCCAGTCCAGCATCAGCGCACCAAACATATTGAGATTGATCTCCACTTTGTTCGGGAGCGCGTCGCCATTGGTGATGTCCGCGTCGTCCACATTCCGACGGCTGCTCAGTACGCCGACATCTTCACCAAAGGACTGCCTTCATCTCTTTTTCAGGAGTTTAGGTCCAGTCTTAACGTCAGAGGCACCGACGTTCAGACTGCGGGGGCGTGTTAGCGAGATGGTTAGGGTTATGGTTTAGGGGCCCATTGGGCCCAAGGTGGCTGGCGCCCAAGCCTCCCTGGCTTGGGCGCCGCCCCTCCTGATAGGTGTGGCGGCAGGGTTCCCTTCTAGGGTTCCCTGCCTATATATGTACATGTATATCCCCCCTATCAATCAATCCATTATTTTCCCTACAATTACATTGCTTACATATCCTTTCTTTCTCCTTTAGACGAGGAAAGATTTTGTTGCTGACGCATGGTATCTTGTTGCATTCCAAGGTTGGATATTAAGCAAAGTGCTGATGGAACGCAAGAAGTGCCTGGACTGATTGAAGCTCCAATTTATAACATAGATCATGTATGGGAGAAACTGAAATTTGGTGCCCGAAACAGATCTGTTGAATCTACCAATGCTAATGAACTCAGCAGCCGCTCCCACAGGTGAGGGTTGTGGTGTTTTACCTCACAGGTGAGGGTTGTGGTGTTTTACCTCGTGTTTTGTATTCATTCTAATTCATTGACATCATAATCTGGAATATGCTTTTATTTTTCAAGAATAATCACTACCATTTAGGTTTCAATTTGGCATGGGACTATCATTACTACAGCACTGAGATCAAACATTTTGCCTCATGTTATGTACCTGAACTTGTGTTCTATTTGCAGTTTGGTTAGGGTTACTGTTAGGAGTGACCATTTAGGTTTCAATTTGGCATGGGACTATCATTACTACAGCACTGAGATCAAACATTTTGCCTCATGTTATGTACCTGAACTTGTGTTCTATTTGCAGTTTGGTTAGGGTTACTGTTAGGAGTGAGAATCTGCTGACGGGTCAAACGAGTAGAAGCCACATGTGGATGGTTGATCTTGCTGGAAGTGAGAGGGTGGCTAAAACTGGAGTAGAAGGTGATAGGCTGAAGGAGTCACAATTCATCAATAAATCTTTATCTGCAATGGGTGATGTTATATCAGCTCTTGCCTCCAAAAACTCCCACATCCCATACAGGTTAGTCCTATTCACTCAATCTTTCTTAGCTAGCTGCTTGAATTATCTTGGACTGACCACCTCCTTTTTGTTGTCAAATAGGAACTCCAAGTTAACTCATTTGCTCCAGAGCTCATTAGGTAAATTTCTTCCTGTATTACTGTTGCAATTATGCTGGTTTTGAGCTAAATGCTGGAGTTTCATGTGTCATTTCTTTCTACTGGTTTGATTCGTGCAATAGAATGCCCAGCTTGAAAAAAAAAAAGACAACCCTTAATCATTCAACTTTTACTAATTTGAATTTGTGCTCTAGGATGTCCAAACAAAAAGCAGAGAGGCATCCTTATTCATTCAGCTTTTATTCATTCAACTTTTATTCATTCAGCTCCTACAGATAGGCATCCTTATTGCACTAGTTTTTAGCTAAATGATGGAGTTTCTTTTACTTGTATTGATTTTCATTTGTGTACTAAAATGTCCAAACAAACAAAAAAAAAAGTGAGACAACCTTATTCCTTCAACTCTTACAGGTGGAGATTGCAAAACTCTAATGTTTGTGCAAATAAGTCCTAGCTCTACAGATTCAGGCGAAACTCTCTGTTCCCTGAATTTTGCTAGTAGAGTCCGGGCTGTAGAACATGGCCCTGCTCGTAAGCAAGCAGATCCAGCTGAAAGCTTGAAGCTCAAACATATGGTATTTTCATACTTCCATCACACTGAAAAGTTGTGACGTGATATAAACTGTTATACTAACTATTAATAAGTCCATTCCAGTCCGAGAAACTTTGTCACGTCGAAAAAGAAAATGCACAGCTGAAAAAAAGCTTGCAGTCGATGCAGCTCCAGTGTACTTCTCGCGAGAAGACATTACTTGAGAAGGTATCGCCTCGAATTTCATTGTATATTGTTTTTTATCTAATTAGATCTACTGTCATGGAATTAAATGTTAATGCAAAATATGTTTTCCAACAGAGGAAGGATGCTGAACAAGCCTGCAAAAATTATCAGCAGCGGGTAAGTAGGAGAGTCAATTTATGTCTAATTCCTAAAAGAACGAGTCTTCCATGTATTTCTAACCTGTGCACATGAAATGTTCCTTTTTTTTGTCTGTGCAGATTAGAGAGCTGGAAAATGAATTAGGTAATGAGAGGAAGGCTGCTAGGGATTCTGCTAGATCCTCAAGGCCCCCGCTTGTTCCTATGAGGCAGAGACAACCTCAGGGAAGGAATAACTACCATCCACCACCTTCAGGCCCTTCTAGGTCAAGGTTCAGTAAAGCACCCACAGTTCAAAACAAAGAGAACCACCCTGTGATGACGATGATGAACAAAGCACATCCTGGGGCTGATAATAACGCTGTCGGCAAAGCAAGGCGGGTGTCTCTGACCCCGGTCATCCGGCAGATCCCTATCCAGCCCAAGAGGCGGTCCTCACTGGCGATACTACCATCTTTGAGCGAGCAGCTGTCTGTGCTCAATGAAAAGAGAGCAGCGTCTGGACTGTCTCATGTCCACATGCCAAGAAGACCAGTCGCAGCATTTGGATCGATTCCAGCAGAACCCGTAGCCGGTCGTGTGACAGCAGATGCAACCCCAGATGGAGCAAAGTTACGGAGAATCGATTTTGGCAGCAGCAGCAAGTTCACAAGCCCTCCTCCAATGCTTGGCTTATGGAGCAAAATGGTAGTAACACCCCAGCAGAAGCTGGGAGAGGCGCCAGCAGGAGATCCTTGGAACTCAAGCAAGCTGTGCTTCAGCATCCAGAAGAGAGTTCTTGTTCCTTCACCTAGTCGGGCCAAACCCAGTGTGCCCTCTGGTATGGGCATCTTCAACCCAGCTTTGCGTGAGCAGGTGGTTGTCGGGAGAGCAGGAAAGGCAGTGCGGGTAGTGAACAACAAGAGAAGGCAGTCTGTGATCTAATTCCTAGTGTTCTGGAAGTGAATGATACAGCAATGTTTGGCCGTTCAAACGGAGCTGCAAAAGTAGAATGCTGGTAGTGGTGACAATAAACGCTCTCATTCCTGGGAGTGAGCGTGCTGATTAGAAAGCAATGGTTAAAGACTCGAGATGTTGTTCTTTTCATCATAATCATATGGATGTGCTTAGTTATGGATTGATAAGAATACCATGTTAGTGATGGATCGCAGGTTCATGGAAGTCGTTAATCGTATTATTCATTTGTACAATCGCTTGCTTTAAATTTGACTCTCGTCTGTTCATTTCATGGCATACCTTGATTTTACATCCGACAATATTGTTAGTGATGGATCGCAGGTTTAGCAATAAACTGCAAGATTGGATGGCATCACAGAACTGGACGTGCCCAGGCCCCAGACCATCTGAAGATCGTGTTCATAGAATGTTGCTTCCAGCGTACGGAGTAGATCACAAAAATTACAGTGTTGTAGAAAAGTAAAATGACAACTACGGAGTACACTAACTAATTGCAGAGCAATATTAAATCATTTAAACGCACATTATCAAATAAAAGAATTATCAGTTCTCAGACCCCGACACCTTTTCAAAACTGTCTGCCGTAAATCCGATTTACCAGCTACATCCTTGGAGAGCCTGGCTGCTGTACCTTTCACGCACGAGCTCGTGCTTGCAAATCTCATCAGCACTCCCGTTACAAATCAAAGGTCTACTCCCGTTGGTGGCTTGGACCTGGATCGGTCTCTCGAGAACAAGAGAGAGTGCTTCCTTCTCCAACTGCATGCAGTAGTTTCTGAAAGTCTCTAAATTGACTTTGAGCCTGAAGTCCAGACTGAACAACAAATCCAGTTCAAGCGTATTCATCTCTCTTGTGCTAATTCCTCCAACTCTTCCGTAGTATGCATTGTTGAAAAACCTGCAAAAATGTATTGCAAAAGTTAATCTGATGCACATACACATGCACTACCGGAATCCGGGTCTTTGCCGTGTGCAAAATGGCACACGGCAAACCCTACGACGGCAAAGCCTTCGTTGCCATGTGCCGTATCTCGGGCACACGGACATTTTATTTTAATGGGGGAAGGACCCCATCGGCCATTTTTCACAGAAAAATCGCGCGCTATGCGGCCGGTGGGGTTCGAACCCGTGCCCTCCCCTTTGTGTGTAGCCTCCTCTACCACTGCACCACTCGAGTCTTTGTGTCCATATCCCATTTTGATTCCCCTCATATTTAACTTTTCCGAGTGTAAATTGTTTATTTGAGACCCTAAATGACTTCAAATAAAAAATTGTGAACTACAAAGTTTCATAACTTTTCAAGATCTACAACTTTCGTTTTGGTCAGAAGTTCATCCTAGGTCGTTTATAGAATTTGAATTTCAAAATTTTATGGCTTTGCCGTGTGCCCAGATCCAGGGCACACGGCAAACATTTTTTTTTAATTTTTCAGATTTCAAAATTGTTTGCCGTGTGCCCTGGATCTAGGCACACGGCAAAGAGTTGTTTGCCGTTTGCCGTGTGCCCTGGATCTGGAGCCACGGCAAACATTTTCTGCCTAAACAAAAAAATTTAAAAATATCAAACGGGTTCAAAAAATAACCAAATTTGGGCATGAATTTGTCTAAGGTGTATGTAGACTATACAAAATGAGTTTTGTTGTAAAACAAAATTTCAATTGTCACGTTGCTTCAAATCAAAACATCTCTTTCACAACTCTTAGGATCTTCTCCCGAGAAGCCTCGGTTTGTAAAGAGGCAATGCGTCAACTTGTTCGAAACCTTCTACATTTTTTACCATAGTCTCTACGTATGAAAACATGACATCACGTCAAAATTTATAATTTTTTACCGTTTTTGTATTTTATAAAATTTTTATACGAACCGAGCCCAAATTCGGGCACACGGTAAGCAGGCAATATATTCAAAATTTGATTCCATCTAATGGACATGGCATCATATTAGTCTTAAGAATCCGAATAACATTTTTCCAAACATTACATTACATTATTCGAAACACTTACAGTTCAAATTTGCCGTATCGGCAAAATTAAAAATAATGATATAAAATGATTAAATATAGCAAACAGACCGGAAAACATGCACAAAACTAACATGGAAAAATACATAGACAAAAAAGTTAGCAAAAAATATTTGGAGGCAAAATTCAAATTTTTTGCAACCTGTTTGCCGTGTGCCTGCCTGTGGCACACGGCAGACAGGCCACTTTGTCGTGAGCCAGTTGTTTGCCGTGTGCCACGTGGCTAGGCACACGGCAAACAGGCCGCTTTGCCGTGTGCCGGACTGTTTGCCGTGTGCCTGTCTCGGGCCACCGTGTGCCATGGCTTTGCCGTGTGCCACGTGGGCAGGTACACGGCAAACACGCTTGTTTGCCGTGTGCCCGCGAAGTGGCACGCGGCAAAGCCTTGGGCACACGGCAAACACAGGATTTCCCGTAGTGATGCCTCTTGCACCTTTATCTTCCCCTTTCCTAACCCCACTGTTACCATAGGTTATTGCCTGTTGCAACTGATTGAGATGCATTCTTATTAACTGGTGGTTTACCAAAAGAAGGTACTAGCACAAACATGAAACCCCTTTGAGATACAAATGGGAAGATAACTGGGGAGAAAAGATTGGCATTCAGAGACAAAGATGCTTCTTATTTATGATATAAAGAAGGCAAAATTGCCTCCATACCATTATGATACAAAGACCATGTAAAGTTTTCCACATGGTAAAAGATCATATTTGGACATTTCCCAGTGATGCTAGTTTATTGAGTTAGCTAAAGTTGAGCATGCATCTCTGGTCAGTATCACATCGAAGACCTAATCTGAACCTAAGGCTCACAGACTCACAGTATGCCAACAGTATGTAAGAGCATACTTTTCATACAAAGTAGATATGTGAAAAATGTAACTGAAAAGCAGCTGTAGTGGGTACTTACGAATCATCTATGAATTTGGCAGCAACAACAACACTTGTAATAAGCAGGCGATGAACACTAAATGAGGTCACGTAAATGTTTGGTTGCTGTAGATATCTCTCCATGTAGATAAGTCCCAACACAAAGCAAGATGGGCTGCACTGTGCGTACTTGAAAATGCGTTCTGCATAGAGCTTTATACTAAGTTCTGGCACCCTCTGGCCATGAAAGATAGTGGTTGACTCCTTTACTTTACTGGAATCTAGTAGCTCTTCGTTCTGCTGAACGATCTTATCAAGATACACGGACAGAAGCAACAGAACCTTTGGAAATTCAGCATCGCCTTTCTGTGAGTGGGGTACTGTCAAACCTAAGGACGAGTAGCTCTCCAGTTCATCACCGGCTTCATTTGTAAGTGGTTCCATTGCCATAGGCATACATTAGTGCTGTAAAGACAAAGCAATTTTTATTCAGCAAACGTTTTGTTGAAGGAAGGGGCGACACAAGTAGAAAACTCAGATACTGATGCATAAACAACAACTACTAAATTTGGTTAAAAGGCACTCCAACATCCAAGGAAAAGCTAGTCTTTCTGGTTGCACAAAATCTTAATGTGTTCATTGCTTCCAATAAAATGTGGAGTCAAACCCTGGTTTCACGAGACCATGCTTCCAAAGTAGCTGTGAGCAGGAACATGGGTTTCTGCAAGTTTGTTCTCTTTATATTTGATCAACTTGTAGTGCCAATCTGAAGTCTAGGTGTTCTGTATGAATGCATGTGAACACCAAACAGACAAATACCACCATGAGGTTGTTTTTCAAAAAAAAAAAAAAAAAAAAAAAAAACAATAACACCATGAGGTTGCTCCACATTAAATCAGCACTGCCAAGTTGGTAAGTACCGACCAGAGCAGGCAAAGGAAAGTATCATGTAGCATAATTTAAGCATAGTAGCACGCATGGTTCTGTACCGTAGGATGCTGAACAGCTGTTTTTATTCCCTTATTTGAAACAAGAAACAAAAAAGGCAAAAGGTCCCAAATATACAGAAACCATACACTCCTGTTTTGGCATCTTCTACCACCCAGAGGAATGCTGGGCCTCCTTAACTAGTAAATCTTCCATGAAAGAAAAAAAAAACAAATTGAAAGGAGCACCAAATGCGGTAGAGCTGCACAAATCTACACCATTTCTCGCAGGAGGTCACGGCGCAGAAGCCTCAAATGTACAGGTAAATCTCGATCTTTTTTGCGCGCCTAAAATTTGGTCGAAATCGACAGCAAATGCGCCAAACTTGCTCTCGAAACTAGTTGGTGCCCGAACGGCATACCTCTACCCCAAATACTCCATCCAGCAAGTGCAAGCACCCGCCAGCCGCCGCTAGTAGCACGCTCCGTAACCAGAGATCTAGAGAAAGGGAGAGAGAAAGAGGTTTTCTTACATCTTGCTCTAGCTGCAGCTCGGGAGGAGGCATCCGGGCTTGAGGTCCAGCTCCTCGCCGCCGTCGCCGGTGTCCTTCCCCCCTGAAGGAGCAGCCCAGATGCCGCTTAAGCAAAAGCAGAGATGCACACAGGCACGCCGCTTAACAGACCCCAGAGAGAGAGAGAGAGAGAGGCGGTTAAGAGAGAGAGAGCCACTCGCTGTTCACTCAGAGTGGATATGATATGAGACATGTCATTATCATATGACAAGCCACACGCAATAATGTGGCTTTAGTAGCTTGTCTCTTAAGACTAACAAAAGCCACCTCAATTAGGACTACACGTAGACGCCGTGATTAAAATCGGTAGCAACGAGTAAGCTACTAGTATTAGAGAGATCAGAGATGATTCAAGTTGCAATATAATCGAAGCCATGTCACCATGTGATGAGTCATGCTCGGCTTCAATGGCTTCAGCGTCAGCGCGGGCCGCTTTCGTTTCGCTCGGTTCTTCCTTATCCGCGGCCCCAAAATATTCGCGTCGGTGCGACGAATCGGGACATTTTTTTGAGAGAGACAAAAGGCAAAAGCATACTAGAGTACTAGACGGATTGGAGATGACCAGCAGCAGAAGCTGGAAACGGAATCGGACGTGCTCATAGCAGCAGTTGGCTATAGTCGCCAATCGTGGGAGGCTGGCAGCAGGGGCTGCCTCCCTCTATCCTGGATCCGACACGCTGGCTGGAGTAAAGGAGTACGGAAGGAGCACTCAAGAAGCTGGCGTGAGTTGCACTGCACACAACACAGCCGGTGAATTAATCGATTGTCGTGTGGGTCCCAGCCAGGTAGCTTTTACATGTAACTTCAACAAACTTATCAGTAGATTTTCGGGAATAAATACCGAGCACCGAGAATGATCGGCGTTCAATTTATCTGATGAGCTGAGGCTGATCTGAGCACCGAGCCCCATCCACCAGAGTACAGACAAAAGCTTCGCAGCGCTGTGTCTTATGTTTCCATCATGCCAGCCCGTAGTGCAAAGATGACCACTTCGAGTGACATCCTGACCTGACCCCATCGTCCCATCACACATTCACACCAATGCCCCGCTGGAGCTCTCGAACAAGAATCCAACCTGACAACATCTGCGGCATGCCATCTCTTTTCTACCCGCATTATCGTCCTCATCAATAGTGCCAGAAAGCAATAAACAGGCAGGATGCAATAGAAACTAAAAAGGGACAAAGGTTGTAAGTTGTAACACAACAAAGAACACCACAGATGACTACTACACCGCTGCTCAAGCTCATACATTCAGAGTATTCGACAGACGCGGCAATACACTCAACTGGAAACTGGAAACTGGAAACCACCCTAGACTCGGATATGGCGGCCAAGACCGACAGATTTCGGCCAGGACCGTCCAACTAACCCTATTCCAGCATAAGCTGGTTAACACATAGACTTACCTAGAGGCAATAGGTTCTCTTTAGCCATACACCATCTGTTAAACGAACAGAAGCTTGTTACATTATCGATGTTAATTTTAACGACCCGGCCACCACGTACCCACAACAGATACCATCGAACGCTCAGCGCCAGAAACTTTAGCTGTACAGGATCTCCAGCTGCATCGGTCAGATGACGGTAGCGATGTCAATGAATGTTGAACGAACTCAATCATGTCTGCACATTCTTGTCGCTTGGACTTGAACTCAGCGCCTTGGTTAGGAAATTGCGGAGCTCCGGGATAACACGCTGGATCAGCTGAGCCGAACTGAATTTAAGCAAGATTTCATGTCAAGATTTGAGTTACTCAAGTGCACAAAGTAGGAGAGTGTACTGGCTTTAAATAAAGGTTCATTGCGAGAGAAAGTACCCGGCTCTGGTGCAGATCTTGTTAAAATGCTCCAGAATGTACAGGATGCATGTATGTCTCAGTGACACCGCATGGAAGGCTTCGGACAAGTCATACATGTCAGACACATTATCTAGATTCACATCCTGCAAGACAGCAAGTCTTATATAGTTAAGTTGTATCTAATCAGTGGTTTAAACACATAACTAGAGAGTAGATTTCTTAACCACCTTTGCAATAGTATATTCACATAGGCGTTTGAGGCCTTCTAAGAGATACTGATCGGCAGCTCTAAGAACATCCTGAGCAATTTCACTGGTAACCTGCACTGACCCTGTATATATAAATCTGCATAAACCAAATAGGATGATTTCAGACATTTTAATCAAGAAGAAACTAACCCATATGAGGAAACAAAAACAGAAAGGTTGAAGATTCATCAACAGAAAAACAACTGTGGCCAAGCAAAGAAGGGAGGCCAATGACTTTCTAACCTCATCATGAGTTCAAAAACGTCCCATCTGATATTGGGAATTTCAATATCTCTTGCATCCTTTTCCTGGTTAAGAAAAACAGCCTTTTATTAGACATATAAGATTCAAAGTTTGTTCAAAACCAACATGCTATTTACAGCAGCAATAAGTCAACTAGGAAAAGAGATCCACAGATTCCAACCATCAAAAGTATGTCATGTTGTGCCAAGCCTCAAAACTCACCCTGTACCCGCCATCAAACATTGCACGAAATGCATCTGAAGAAGCAAGCAAAGCAATTCTGTGTGCATAAAAACGCTTCCCTGTACAAAAGTATTAATACTATTAGGGACACAATAAAAAAGGGATTATTTGAAGTAATTACTGATGACATTAGGAGTCCTGAAATACTACCAACCTTCCACCAAGAAAGTAACGTCTGAAAGTGTTGAACTATTCACATATTGTTCCCCAAGATAAACCTGCAATGAACATATATATTCAGTAACAACGGCCAGTGCCTCAGCCATTACTAGAGATATAAACAGAACAATCCCTCAATATCATTCTATCCAAGACTGCAAAAAAGCAAGGGCTATTTGGGAACCTTGCTGTAGGGGTAAGAAAAAAGAGGGTGGGTGGGGGGTGGTGTGGGGTGTGGGTGATTTGCCTCCAGCAGATTGTACAAGCTATCCTAGTATCCTGTGTTCACGGACAGGTTGGACTACAAGATAAACATGTTTGGGCCCACACCTTGTTTAACAAAGATTCCTTCCCACAATGATAAAAACTAAATTCATGTGTAAAAATCATGCCATTGTGATGCTAATTTTAATCACCACATGCAGCTCTAATCACTGCTGCTCAATTTGTGCATAATAACACAGGGTAAAGTTGAACTAAATTAATTCCTTCACCTACCTGTGGCGTTGGAGATGGAGGGGCAGCATCCATGGGAGAAAGTGCTGCAGCTTTGTTGGCCAATTTGTACAGTGCTGCTGAACCATCTTGTTGATGTTTTGAGCTCATAGAAATCAGAAGATCAAGAAGCTGGTCCAAACCTGGATTAAACAAAAAATTAATCCATGAAGAACATCACAAGAATGAGAATGAAAAGGTACTGATTATTATACCATTATTATCACAAGTTGAAAAATTGTTTATACCATTATTATCAATGAAAATTGTTCTTTGATCTTCAGGGGCACAAAGGTGTGCCAGAGCCAGAGCAACACGTCTCTGTACAGATTTCTCTCCTACTCGCATCATATAAAGCAAGTGTTTCAGCACCTGTAAACCATCACACGGGATCCACTGGTATAAATACTAGTCCAGCACACTGCAAACAAAAAATATATAAACCTTGTGAGCAAAGCTTACTCGCCCATTTATCTTCTCCTCTAACCTCTTCAATGTTTTTGCCACACAGTCCTTTGTTGCCTGAAAGTAAACATAACAATCAAAAACAGCAACAACAAGCGAACAATTTATGCGAAAGTAAACATAACAATCAAAAACAGTAACAACAAAGTGAACTACTTATGTTAGTACTAATCTGAGACTTGTTATATCCACTTGGTGCTAATTGGGTGAAGAAAGCAAGGGTGCAAACATTAAAGAGTGAGTTTGAGGCTCTAATGATATGAAGATAATTGAGTCTGTCGATGAGTTTTTTTGGGAAGATTAGCACGCGTTCGGCTCCTGGGCTAGCTTGCCTTGACTCTTGTGCTCCTGCAAAAGCAAGCGAAAAGCTTGCCAGCACAAACCCCGAGGAAAGCTCACCTGAAACCAAATTGTGTACGGTCTGTTTTATGCCTCTGCAAAGCCAGCTAGGCATCTGTCGTGAAGTGGGACAACTCTGCGCCTAACGGTGGTCAGTGCAATTGAGGACTTCTCTGACTTGGATGCCATGCCATTTGAGGAGGCAATAGGCTGACTAAAAACAATATGAAGAGAGCATACGGATCCGAGGCACAACTGTGGATATCAACCCGTTCTCGCTTGTGCAAAGTGTCAGACGTGTATGAAGTCCAGAGGGACATTTGTCTAGAAGCAGCCACGAGAAGTCTAGCGACCGCTGGGGTGACAGAAAGTCATTATGGACATGAATGCGGCAAGGTTGGCCGCAGAGACCAGGGAGATGATGGAAGTTGCAATTCCAGCACAAACTGTGACGAGAAATGTCTAAATGCAAGGATGGTGATGGGAATCACCATTCAGTACAAGCCAGGATAAAAACAAAAATCAAGTGCTTTTAACAGCAGGAATTTTGGCCACCATCAATCTGGTTATCATAGTAAATGCTACAATGAGGAGGCCCACCTCGCGCTTACATGAAGAGGAACCAGCCTTACTTATGGCTGTTTCACATGAGGGAAAAGAAACAGAGCTCATGCTCAACGACGAAGGTATGAAGCCTGACCCTCGTGGAGATGTGGAGCTGACGAGCTGTAGTTCATTACTGGCGTGTGGTATCTTGATGATGGTGCTAGCAAGTAGCAATCACGTGACAGGGGTTTGCTAAGTGCTCTAAGAAACAAAAGTCTAGCATTATCCTCATGCGAAGGAGTCTATGTCGGCAACAGTTGATGCTTGTCAAGCATTGTGGATAAGGATTTTGCTAAGTGCAGTGACCAGTTCTGAGCCCAAACCGGTCAATTTTTTTGATAATAAGGCAGCCAGCATTGATGAAGAATCTCACGTTTTACAGCCGCAGCAAGCATATTGGCAGCCCCTATCATTTCATTTGTGAGTTTGTAGAAAAGAGGGCGGAGGGCAGATTAGGTTGATTATGTATGCACTGGTAAGCAGTGAGCAGTGAGCAGACATTCTTGCAAATATTAAGTCTGCTGAGATGCGGCATTTACTTTATACAAAATATCTCAAGCTAAGTCTAGATTGGAGGGGAGAATGTTAGTATTAATCTCAGAATTATTATTTGGTTAAATGCATGTCACTCAAAGAGCCCATAAAAGTAGGGTAATTGCAAAGTAGTACAAGAAATCCATGTGAACCTGTTGAGTTCTGCGGGCCATGTATACATGAGTCAAAGGGCAGCAGGTTCAGTACCCACATATACACGAACCTATGTAAGTTGTTATTCAATTGAGAATAAAGAATACAGTGTGTTCATCTGATGCGGGTTGTGTTTGCATGTTTAGATCTTGAGCTCAAAAACCAACAATTTATATTACAATCATCAACGTACCTGGACAATAAATTCCCCATCTTGCAACTTTTGGACACCTCCTACTTTAATGAAGTCGGAAACATAGTCCTGCAGTGAAATAAAATGAGAAATACAAGAGAAACATGTTTCTGTACCCTCTCACACGCGCGCGCGCCGCACACAAAGGAAAATTGTGTGAAATGATTCAAAAAAGTGGAAAGCAAGCTTTTCAGAAATATGGGCAGCCTTCTTTAAACGTAAATCATGAATTACCTCATTATCTGCAACTCCGTATAGAGCAAATGCAGCATTATGTTGCAGAGATCCATTTTTTGAATCAAGAAGTTTTAACAAGGGCAACAAACCACCATTATATGCAATACCTGCTTGGTTATGTGTGTCCTGGAAAAACAATACTTAGATCAAATTACAAGTAATAACGAAGCTAAAAAACAAACTAACAACTCCACTAAGGCACTAAACCATAACTAAAAGGGAAAGGTGTATCGGGATTATTCCTTGATATTATATAAAACTTGTCAAACAATCTCGCAAGGAAGTTATGTGCTACGAATCTATGATGCGTTTTGCATGGCTGACTTCAGCATGCATGTAGACAGCAAAATGTTATCTACCACTGACAATTGGGTCTTCCCCCAATGCTCCACTTGTTGCTAGCCGGGTAGTAGACCAGCTCTTACCACCTAGTCAGCGATTAGGCAGGCCTAGGGCGGATAGATCGGCTAGGCATCTAGGCAGACAGCGTCACCTAGGACCTAGCACCTAGGCAGAGCCAATGAGTACACTGATCTTCCCCTTCAAACCACATTTAGTCCTTACACGGGATCAAAAGTTCTGCTAAGATAGGTAGGGTTAGTTGTCAGAGCATATGGTGGAGCGAAGACCAGAAGGCAGTATTCTGTGCGGCCAACATTCAGGTAATTGAAGGTCTGCCATTTGTGGGCGAGCTGCGTAACTTTAGTTTTCCTTTAAAGGCACACTACACCTAACCTGCGGTTTATTCTTTTAAGAACGAGCACATTGGCTACAATTTTTGGCCTGAATATATCATGATATTTGCATCCTCACAGGTAGCTTCCATCAACACAAACGAACCGAACAAATTTGACAAGTTATGCGGTTTTAATGAGAGAACAACAAAATTGTCTGCGTTGTTTTACCTTCACTGCTACACAACAGATAACAGTAAACTAACTGACAAACATAAAAGAACATGTTAAATGAAAAATGAAAATTAAACCTGGGCAAGCCTCCCAAGTGCAAAAGCAGACATCTCTCGTAGTTGGACATCAGCTGACTGTAGCATTTCAATTAGTGGTCGGACTGCACCCCGTTGCACAATATGGACCTGTAAACAAATATGTCTATAAAGTTAAGAAAAGAACAACCAAAAACCATCCTAATTCCATTGAAGTCCTTGCCATTCCTTGAGATTTATTATTCCAGATTTCCTTATACTATAAAAGATTCAATTGGTTAGTTCTTTTTTTTTCTATCTTTCCATCCCTCCTCAAAGAAAAGATGATCACAGTCTGCAGTTTACTAAACCTGTAGTTCACATAAATTAACAGCTATATGTGCAAACTGCTAATTGTTCAACAAACTGCCAGTGGTTTTCCACTGAAAATTTTTATCTCCACAACAATTTGCCATTCGCGCGTCAATAGATATGTGGTTGCCATCACTGTTGACTAATGACCAATAGATTTGTCAAATTTACTTTAGACTTGTAAACAGTGAGTGAAGCATTTGTCAAGCACCTTGCAATCAGAGTCCGCAGAAGCAAATTGCCCTAGTAACAAAGCAGCCTCTCGTTGGCTTTCTGTACAAGAAGAACTGAAAAAAGAGGTGTTTCATACATCAACCAGATATTCTTAGGATGAGTCAGACTGGCATAGATTCCAAACTATAGAAAATCATGGTAATACCCTTCAAAAATTTAAAGAACAATGAAGAAAACCTTCTCGGTGGAATAAGATTGTGATCTAGACTACGAATGTTGAAGTTCTGGAACAGGAGACTAGGGATGTTTTACATTGAAGGTTTCTTAAAGAACATATAATAATTAGCATTTTTAGTTGCTTAAATCAGTAAAGTTTATTGTTAGCATTCAGAAGGGGGGAAAAATGCACACTGGTGTCCTCACAGTAATTGACAATTTGTAAGGTTTATTCAACAGAGAATCTATACTATAATAATTTTAAAGTTCCCATGCACGACTAAGAAATCAATAATTTTAGCAGAACCCAATTTTAAAATGTTTCAATGTGCCATAAAGCTGCACCTTCATATCCTGATCATACCTTAATAATCCAATCACAGGTTGCAGTGCCCCAGCATTAAGAACCTCCTTCTTGATGTTTGGTGACGAATGAACCAAATTTCCAATGACACCAACCTAACATGTCAGCAGAGTATTAATAGAGTGCATTGCAACAAAGATCAAAGAGATCATGAATAGAATAGTAAATAGTTCCAAGACTATGGTCATACTCCATATAAGATTGCCAAACATGCACTTTGGATTGTTGAAGAGTTGAAATAGATGAGTAATCTTGCACCATGTAGCAGTATAAATGAGCATAGAAGTGTCCTCACAGGTAAATGAGCATAGAACATCATGTTTGAAATATAAGCGCATAACTCAGAACAGTTTCATGCAACTTATTGTAGCAAATTGATATTTCTAAACCTCATCCAGGTACCTAGTGCCAATGGTTTTTGCAATGTTCCATGAAACAAGTAAATAGCTTCACCCTCTAGTGTTACCCTATCAAATTAGCCTGATAGCGGTGATATCGTTGGCCTATTTGTTCCTGTTGTGTTGTTGTGGTCATTTACTACTACCTTGGAAGTTTAGGAGTGTGACGGCCAGGTTGTAAGCCTCGATGCTCCAAACTAGAACCTCTGGGTTAACCTTTTACACAAAGCAAGGAAGTGTAAGAGGTGCTATATGAGCCCACCCCATGTGTGGGTTGGGCAGGAAGTGAATTTTGGACACGGTAGTGCTCGCTGAGAATCAAATGTACTCAAAAAATAATTTTCCAAATAATCCATGTATGTGCACCATGACAAAAACAAGCCTGCACCAGAGCCCAGAGGTCCCAACATTATTTAGTTGTCTTGCCAAGGCTCCTAATCTTCAATTTGAGCTTCAGAGGTCCCTGAACTAGCTTAATTCAGCCACTAAGGCCTTTCACAATTTGACATTAGAGTGACATGACAGGCCATGGAAGGGACCTCACAGTTGCTTACCTCTGTCAATCTAATAGCTCTACTAGTATGGCTAAAGCCGGCTATATGTTATATGTTAATATCAGTGTACAAACTAAATTAATATGATATCATTATCATGGATGATGATCAGAAAATATTTATCAGATGGCACCTTATACATGATAAGAAATGCTTAACAAATTCTGCAATGCATCAGGTGAAATGTGTTGTATAGCAACATACAATCTGGAAGATAACTGCAACAGCTAACTAAATTAAGTTTCATTCAGACTTCAGAAATACACCTAGAAATTTTCCATGCAACCCAGTATGGAGTCCAGCATGAAATTGTCTAACTAAATGCGCAATGCTATGGTCCAGCACTAAGCTTTTCAGTATGGAGCTAAAAATTTACATCCACAAGGCCTTAAAATAAAATGTTGATTAAGGATTGTATAAAACTGGAGGAAAATAGCATCAGACAAAAGCATATGACTATTTCTCTATAACAACCTAACTCTAATAGATACATAAAATGGTGAAAAAAAATATTTTGTTAGAGAAGTGGAGTTCACAAAAAATCAGAGTACTCAGTGCCTTACTGCTTCATAGTGAATTGCAGCATCCTCTGACCGCAGCATTAAGATCAAAGTTGGCAAAGCGTTGCATTGAACAATCTGCATAACAGGGAAATTTTACCATGCTGTATAGGCATAAAAGCGTATGAAAGTTCAGATGTCAAGATTTAACACAAATATTGGCTTCATTTATTTCGATGTCTCACCTGAGCTTTGTTCTCATCATTTTTAAAAGCTAGAGTTCGTAAGGCCCCTGCAGCTGCTCTCTGCACCTTAAGATCCTGCGATTCCAGTAATTCAACAAGTGGTGGTATTCCACCTTCCATTCTGCAGTAGAACAAAGCCATCAGCAACAAATGAAAACTTCCCAAGGAGCATCAAAGATCAAAGAGGCGTAGAACAAAACCTGACGCTAGTTTTGATGTTGCTATTTTCATGAGCGAGATTGGTAATTGCATCAGCTGCTCTCTTGATGACACTGTTAACTACCCTTGAGTTTGTAGAATTTTTCTGCCTTTTCAAGAGGTTCACAAGCGGAGGTAGCGCACCAGCATCAACAATAAGTTGTTGATGTTCAGGCTGTTGCAGCAAGGCAGAAAGTAAATGACTAAATTGCTCAAAGTAACTTGATGGCAACCATACGAGTTAAGCAGATCAAAGCAAAATTATTCGATGATTCCTACAGTATTGGAGACTAGGATATGCTTTTCCTAAGTTCCTAAATTTCTATGTAAAGGGAACTAGAATTGACTAGCGAGATACCTAGAAGGAACACTTTGTTAGGTTGGATGTTAGTACAGTTTTACAAGATGTACAGACACAATAAGGATGTGGGCTAGGAGTTCAGGATTACTGTATACGGGGAAGTTCTGAAGTTGAAGTCCCTAACTTACTATGTCACAGGAAACTTGAACTTAGATTCACAGCCCTATTTAGAACACAAATTGGACAGTAATACAAGCAATTGCAGTACAAGGGAAACAGAATTTCGACAGAAACCAATTTGGAAATCAATGGAGGAACCTTTACAGCTAGAAGACCCAGAGCGAAGGCAGCGCCCTTCTCGACCTCATGCTCGAACGGCCGCAGCTGCTGATCCTCCTGCACCGCCGCCACTGCAGGCTCCTCCAGGTGGCGCACCAAGGCCGGCACGGCGCCGCCCTCTACGATCACGTTCACAACCTCCTCTGCGCAATTGACAATCACCAGATCCGCCTCAGTAAGGGTGCGGGCACACGGATCGGCGCGGCCGGCGTGAGGTTGGGCGAAGGGAGGTTACCGTTTTTGGCGAGCTCGGCGAGGACGTGGGTGGCGCGCTTGGCGGCAACGCGGTCGGCGTGGCGCCATGAGGAAGCGCAGCGGAGGAGGACGTCGACCTGCGTGCGGACCTCGCGAGCAATCGCTGCTTGGGAGTGGCGGCAGCAGATCTCTGAGGCCGCCGCCGAGCCGTCTTCCTCCTCCTCGTTGTCGTCGTCGGCGCCCGCGCTGCCGAGCGAGGACGCCGCCGCCGCCGCCGCCGCCGCAGCGATGGCGGCGGCGGCGGCCGCCTCGTCCTCCAACTTCCGCTTCTGCCCCTTGCGGCGCGGGCGCTGGGGCTGCTGCTTCTGCTGCTCCGCCTCCATTCGAGAGGTCGACGGCGGCGGGGAGAGCGTGTCGGAGGTTGAGGAGGAGGAAAAGGCGGAAGGAAAGAGTATGCTCCCAGCGCGATAGGGTATATTTCGTGTTCGGCACTAGGCAGAAAACAGAAATGGGCATTTGCTGTAGAAAAATGCCTCAGTTTTCCGACATCTCGTGTTTTACTTCAATCATATACTGTATACATATACGTATTCAACTTTCAGTTGTGTATTTATAATTATGTTAAAATTTGATTTTAAGGGTAGCTAATGTGATGATCGAGTAAAGTGCATAGGAGGTTACTAAACAACTTTGGTTTTCTCACCCAAATTCCTATTTAGCTCCTTACTTAAATCTACGTAAGTGGGATATCTGGGTTAAAATTAGCTGCAACATGAGTTTTGACGGCACCAGGTAGGTAGCTAAATTGCATTTAGGCCCCTAAGCTCCTACTACAATAAGGCCATATTCCTCTTCGTCTCATTTACATGCTCCGCCGCAGCCATCGCGTCTTAGTTCTCCCTTCAGACTATATCATCCAACGAAATGATTTGAAATGGTTGAACTCTTGTTTAAAAACGTTTACCTATTATTACTTGGTCCTTCATCATATAATTATGGAAGCCGCTATTATTCCTCATATGTAGAAAGTCTCATCTACATTTGACGATGTTCTCTGACTAGCAAATTGTTGTATCATTTTTGTTGCCACCTGCCTTCTTGCATCTACCAATTTCCTTGCCTAGCACGCTCATCAATCACTTCTTCATTCACATTGTCCAAAAAACAGATGATCATTTCTATCTTGAATATCATAGTTATTGCCTACAAAGTCAAAATCATCATGATTTCCACTTGTAGGCTCAACCTCTACATCTTCATGCTACACATCACCATTCTTCATACTTCTTCAACTTTCTTTTCCTCTATCTTCAATTTCCTCGATCTCGGAGCGTTAGGTAACTTTGCAATACGGTTGGCATCAATGACATACCCCATTTATCCCAGTAATTAAAATGGTGGTTGATTTGGACATGGACAACCCACTTAAATAAATTACGAGACCAAATATGTAATTTCAGATTGTAGAAACCTAGATCATAAATAAAGAAATAGTTTAATCATCTCTAACACAATTTATTCTATGTGATTTTATAAGAAATTTATGTTCTTAGCTTTACATTCTAGTAGCTACAAGAAAATATGAGTACAATCCCTCAATATCACATGGTTTCTATTTTTGATAAGTTTGGTTTCAAACAACTTCACTTTTTTTAGTTTAATGGAAGCTTGCTATAAGAAATTCAACTTTATTTTATATAAAACATGTGAAACTACTTGTTTTTCTGGTTTGTCTTATACCTGGCATATAAACCTGATGATGATATTATTAATTCATATCCTCAAGATAAATTCTAAAAATTCTTACTCATCCGTAGTGTCTACAACTTATGTTTTGGAAAAGATAGTGAAAGAAAATGATACAAAAAGGGAGTATAAATTGAAAACTTCCTGAAGTAGTTGGACGATTTGACCACATGTTAGAACTCTTCTATAATTTAGATGGGATTGTCCTATTCTCTAAAATCTGTGTTATGGCATCCTACAATATAAACAACATGTGTAGGGATTTTTTTTCCTTCCCCTCGAATTTATCAATTTTTTTCTATAAATTTTCTCTTCTCCAAAATGAGTCGTTGGCCAGGTAGGAACATTGGCATGTTCTTGTTTCCTTGCCAGGCACTATTAGGTCAGTCCCACTATAGGATTTCATGGTGCAGGTTTCAATGATGCCATGTCACCTTTTGGTATAAATTTTGAAATGAAACTATGACTTCCAATGCAAAGTTTCATTTCACTATTTCATAGGCAAGTAGATTAATTAAATGGTGCAGGTAAGGTAAGTGACCAATGGGAGTAGATGAAATCCAACCCTCCCAATGGGATTTTCACACGAGTTTCAAAGTGTTGGAAACGGTGAGCACCAATGTCATTCTGATCAAACTCCTCCCATATATTTCCTCATCAATGTACTGTCATGCCATCCAATTAGCTGATGTGGCACCATATTTAATGAGAATGAAACTCCCACTGAGATTAGCCTTACAACTCGCATAGCAAGGATCTATATTGGCAGGGCAATATTTTTCTTGCTCGCCTTTCCCATGTACATGAGATGATAAATCAATTCTCTGATGCGGACAATTCTTATTGATAGTGCCCTCCACGAGGCAATGTAATCGACCTTCATGAGCTCTACTCCATCCTACTCCGCGTGGTTGAAGTAGGATTTCAACACATTCTACCTAGACCTGCCTGCCTCTCTTGGCTGTCTAACCTTGAGAAGATGGCTGAATCTCATTAAAAAAATATTTGGTGGACACATGATGGGAGGCAAAAGAGCATATCAAAGAGGGACCCAAACAAGGAGGCCTATCCAGTCTCAACGGGGAGTTTCGTTGCACAGTTACCTAGAGTGACACATCATCTAACAAATGGTTGAAACTATGATGAAATACCCTCTCTCAATGCATATTTCAACTATTGTTGTTTCTAAGGTTACATGCAAGACACAACCTATCTAGGTAATTGTGTAGAGAGGGTTTCATCACCATGAAACTCATTTCACCTCTCTCTTCATTAATACATTGTCACATCATCAAAATTGCTGACATGACAGTCCATTTAATGTCCATGAAACCCCACTGAGACTGGCCTAACAAGACGAGGAATCAAGCATGCCCATCACCACTACATTTTGCATTTTCACCCAAAGACTCTATGCTAAGTAGTGCTTATTCGGGTAACAAAATGCTATCCCACACCTATAAGAAAACATATGCCCCTGTCTCCATCAAATATGTTGTCTTATATGGGTGGGTTGCAACACTACCTAATTTAACTATTTAGCTATTTGAGGTTGGGTTGCAACATCAGAATTCAATATTTGAAACATAAAAAAATAAATTTCCTACAACATCAAAGTGGGGGTTGGTTTGTTGTTTCACCCATCCACAAGTCAAAGAGAAACATCTACAACAACAAAAAAGCCAGTTCAAACAATCGAAAAAACTTAATTAGACAGCTAAAATGATATTGTTGGTGTGATAACATTATAAAAATATTTACTTCACATCCTGTAGCTTGTTGGTCGTGATGGATGAAGCTCACAGACACTGAGAACATATATTTGTTACATGTATTAAAATTTGGTTTGCTAATAGTGTTTTGATAATAATATGAGGGGCGAGTGAAGAAAATTGTAAAAGTTCAGGAAAGTGGTACTAATCATGGTTTATGTTTATTCGGGTGGAATAAGAAGTGGTACTAATCATGTTCTGCCACATCCATCTATAGAAAATGAGTGGATGTAATAATTACATAACAATGTAAATTTAAATGAACAAACTTTCAATGAAGGCTTTCCGAGTCCTCTTCCAAAGAAGAATTTTTTTGGAAGGCTTCCCACACAAAAAGTAAATGCACATTGCAATGACACAGATGACATGTCCCTTTCCTATCCTAAGACCTTGTTCCTCCACAAGACGTCAACAGGTGTATTAGACTATTGTTAATTTCAAAACATAGACTTTAACCCAGGTGAATAAGTAACACCATCACAAAATGCCCCTAACCAACTAATTTATCCATGTTAGAAAAAAGTCTATTTTATTACCCTTATACCAAATCACTTCGTCCTCTTAACCGTCTATAGTAAAATTTAGACTCAATTTACTGCCTATCAACTATTTTGATTCGTCCAATCTATATCTGTTGGGCTTTTTTTTTCTTTTTGTTATCTGTGTACAAAAGGTTCAAATTTTGTGAACGGACAAAGGACATGATGCTCTACATTTTCTTAAAAAAATATACATTAAGCATTTCTATATATGGTTATATTTTTATAGATTAGAAATACTTAATATGAAATTAATCTTAACGATAAAACAAGTACCTTATGGCGACGTCATAAAGTATACTAGTACCGGTTTAAGAAAAACATATAGCAGTGATATAAAACACTAGGCATTAAATCGGTACACATGCGCAGGGTCCTGGTGGTGTATGGGGACTGCAAATTTACGGTCGCCCTGTACCGAACGGTCGATCTCCGACAAGGTTTTCCCCGCGTACTGTGATACGGTGGTATGGTGATTTCCCTTTTTGAATTCTGTGGCAGACAACCGTAACAACAAACGATTTACAAAAAAATCAAGCAAACATTTCCAAAGACAAAAAATCTAGAAAATAAAAAAAATGATACATTTTTTGCAAAAAAAATCATGAACAAATTCAGACAAAAAATTGAAGCAAAAAGTTTGAAAAAAGTTTGCAAAAAACATTTGGAAAAAAATTGCAAAAGAGTTTGGAAGAAACTTTTTAGAGAAAACTTTGCAAACAAACATTTGAAAAAAGGAAAAGAGGAGAAAGGAAAGAAGGAAATGAGAAGCGGTTTAGAAGGAGAGGAGGTGACGGGCACGGCCCCGATGCGGGAGAAGTGGGCACAGATGGTAAATTGAAGCAAAAAAGTTTGAAACAAGTTTGGAAAAAGTTTGCAAAAAACATTTGAAAAAAGTTTTGCAAAAAAGTTTGGAAGAAACTTTTTAGAGAAAAGTTTGCAAACAAACATTTGAAAAAGGGAAAAAGAGGAGAAAGGAAAGAAGGAAATGAGGCGCGGTTTGGAAGGAGAGGAGGTGATGGGCACAGGGCCGATGTAGGAGAAGTGGGCGCAGATGGTGGGTCCTATAGGCATCACGCGTGGCGCGTGTCGACCGGACGGAAGGAACGTGGCGGTCGACGGTAGATTTAGGTTCGCAGGCACCCTAGATTTTCAGGAGTTCATGATAAGCTGGGACAACGCGAGATCTGCGGTGCAATGTACGTACGTGCTTGCTCGCAGGTGCTCCAATGAACTGTGGAGCACACTTTATTTCTCCGTAACCCTTCTACGCAGATCTACCAAACGCAACCAAAACAGGGCTCAAAAGCGCTTGCTTGCACGAAATACGCATGCACGCCTTTAATTTACTTACGAAAGCGTTTCCCGTACAGAGCTCGCGAGTAGTACGTACTTGGAGTGCGACTGCGTCAACCACACCCACCAAAAATTGTGTGTGCCCTTCGAACCACGGCGCATGGCTGCGTGAGAGGCTCGTTCCAACTCAGGGCGCGTCCAATGAACACGAAGACGAAGCTCTAGTGCAAATAAAATTCACCTGACTCCCAAGGACAGCCTGCCTCGAGTCTCGAGCCGATGGAATGTATGCAGCGGCCAGTTCAGGTTCAGGTAGCCGCCCCGCGCACTGCTGTGTACTCGCCGCGAGCCTGTGCAAAATTCCCACCTGGCTACCAGAATCTGCAGGGAATGCCAGGACGCTCGATCTCTACCCCTCCTCCTGGACCAGCCAGCGGAGGGCAATCGGCGAGCCCGCGAGCGCAAGCAGACGAGGCTCTCCCGATCCCGAGTCACGAGACGGGGACACGGGGGACGCATGTGATCTCGGCCGTTTTGGCGCCTTGCCCGCCTGGACTTGAGATTTTCCCCACCGGTTGACTTGTCCCGCGCCGCGGTAGCTCGCCGTGTCCCGGAGGCTGGCTGCAATTTTGTAGTACTGCAAATGCCACAGGCGCGCCGTAACATGGTCGCATGCATCTACTGTCAGAGGACGAACTCCCCTAGTTTTACCAGCGAGTTTTGGCACTGAGCGACGAGCGTCACCGGCTCGTGTATTCTTGCTGCGCGTGGTCCATTTCGTTCGATGGCAACGCAAGAATCGTCCGAGAGCGCGATCATTGCCATCTGACAGCGTAGCCATGGCGTTAAATCGAACAGAAACCTATGGAGAAAGGAGAATCTAGACTGGGTTCTACCAGCCATTCACATCGCCGGCACGGTGACTGGTGGTGAGTGTCGAGCGCCGAGCGATGCCAGTGCTGCCGCGCGCCCCAGGCCCCCAGCTCGTTGGACTCGCGCCACAGGCCACGTACAAGTAGGCAGTAGAAGTGCTTGTCGCGGCTGACGCTGTTCCATTGGTAGTAGTTTGGTACATTCCTCTGCGTTCACTGCAGATGAATGTTCCAGGTCAGAGTAAATGAACACAACAGCTACGGTCCAGTAGATTCGGAGAGTTTTTTCTACTCTACGCCAATTGCTCGTTGTCCTCTGGGTGCACCCACCGCCCTGCTTGTAGCTAGCGACTGAGTATATCTGTACGCCCGTCGCCTTTCCTTATCTCCCCGTGCACGCGCGCTGTCTTCCACGACCACCCTGTCCCCGTGTCCCGGCTACGTACCCGGCCGGGGCGTCCTCGAGCGAGGTCCGCCGCCTGCCAGGATAGATGGCGGACGCGTCCTCCCCGCCTTCGCCGGCGCCGGCGCCGTCGCCTTTCGCCGAGGAGGACCTCGCGGACGCGGGCCTCCCGCCGTGGCCGGCGCCCGGCAGCCGGGACGATGGCGGCGGCGGCGGCGGGCGGGCGAATCCCCTGTTCACCATACTGCCCGTCTCGGCGCTGGCGATAGGCCTCGTGCTGCTCGTCGCCGTCGCCGTCATCCTCGTGGTGACCCGCCGCGCCAGGCCGCGGAATGCGGACGCCGCTGGCGCCAGCAGCAGCGGCGACGGCAAGCCCGGCGCGTCGGCGTCGGCGTCGGCGTCCAGCTGCGGCAGCCGTAACACCAGGTGTGGCTACGCCGCCGCGGCCGGTAAGTAGTCTGTCTGCCCTTGCTGCTAGCTGAAGAGCACGCCCATGATGTAACCATGTTTGATCGCTTGCATTAATTATTGTTTCTGATGGATTCTGATGATGTCTTGTTTCTCATTCTGGTGGTTCTCTGCTACGGCGGTGACGGCGCAGGCGCAGCCGGGTGCATATACGTCGGGCGGCTGGGCTTCTCGTCGGCGGCGGCGGCGGCGCCGGCGCGGAGGCGTGGCGCGCAGGTGTTCACGTACCGGGAGCTGGAGCGCGCGACGGGCGGGTTCAGCGAGGCCAACGTGGTGGGCCGTGGCGCCAGCGGCGAGGTGTTCCGCGGCCGGCTCGACGACGGCACCCCCGCCGCCATCAAGCGCCTCCGCCTCGACCACCGGCGCCAGGGCGAGCGCGAGTTCCGCATCGAGGTGAGTAACCCAAGCCCAAGGCCAAGCAAACGACACCACACGTCCACACGTCGCCGTCGGCTCACGCCACCGTCCATGTGCATGTCCCTCCACGCACGTCTCGCTCCGAGTCGCGCGTACGGCGCACCAACCTTCACACCTGTTTCCGGCGCGAGCAGAGCAGAGGGGCTGGGTGGTTCGAGCTCTCCCGCGGTTGGTGCCTGCCGTTCCTGCCTGGGATGGGATCGGCCGTTGGAGCCAGCGGAACTGGCGCCGGGACACGTAACCTGGAAGGCAATTAACTGCGCGCCCGCCTGCCATGCGATGCGAGCCGCCTTCCGTGACAGACTGTTCCATCTTGTCTTGACTCCATCTTGAGCCGGGGCCGCCGGGCGGGTGGTGACCGATGCGTCGTGGCGCGGGCGCGCCCGGGGCTCGTCCGTTGCGCGGGGGTTGCCTTGGCGGACGCGCGACCAGCACGCCGGGGGCACGGGAAAAGGCTTGCTCGACAGAGAGGCCGGAGAAGCCTGTGCCTAGGTGGCTCCGGTTGGTTGCGGCTGTTTGGCGGGCGGGAGGCGCGTGAGCGACGCCGACCGCCCGGGGCCGGGTCCTGTCGGCTGCTGGCTGCCGCTGGTTGCCTGCGCCCGCATGCCGTTCCGGTACAGCGGCCGCGGCACCAGGCAGCGCGCGCGTGCGTACGGCGATGGGTTTGCGTGGTCTCGTCTGGTTGGGCGCGTCACGCGCAAAGTGTGCGCTAGCGAATAGCGCTCGTTGCGTCCCGGCTCGCCCACGCCGTGGGTGGGCACTGGGCACGGGACAAATGTCACGAGCGTCGTCTAGGTTTGGGGGTCTAGGATCTTGGAAGGTCGCTCGCATCGCACGGGGCAATCATTGGTGCCATGGGCAGGGGCAACCTTTGTCTGGCCTTGCATTTCGGATCTCTAATGAGCCGGCAAACGCAATCACGTTCACTGTTAAGGCCATGAGCTAGGAGCCTAGGATGGCAGCTTAATCCACTGTGCTGTCGTTTGCTTGCGTTCCCGGTGGCGTCAGCTTCTCGAGCAGGACTTTTCGAGGAGACTCGTTCAGGCCGCGATGGGTGCAGCAACGTTGCAAGCAGCAGCAGATCGACAAACATAGACGTTCTGTACCCTGCACCAGGGTGGCCGTGGACCGCTGCCGGCCCTGCCCGTCCCGGCCATTTTGGCCCAACACGTCTCGCGCCACACGAGCCGGATCCACCACACTTGCCGTATTCGAAGAGCCGACACCTGCACGGCTGCACTGCACACACTGATCTGTCCGTTTGATTGCCTGACATATGGTCCAGTTTTCTCCATCAGTCGATCACCACTGCGCCACCAGCAATAAAAGCCCACGGCGGCTCCGTGCCGACACGTAACGGATCACGTCGCGCAGATGCACGCAAAGCCAATAGTCTGTGTGCTAATGGCGTAATGCAAAGCACAGTGGGTTCATCCAGCCATTAAAGGGATCAGGTACACCGTACACCAGTTGACATCGGCACGGCTCACCTTTGAGATCGAGCAGGTGAATTCAGTTGGATCAACCGAGGACGAAATTAACCCCGTGCATGTGCAATCTGGAGTCTGCCGACGCGACACGCTGCATTTGCTTTTGCTTAGCTTTCACATCTCCCAGCCCAGATGGAGTAGTACGTACAGACAGTACTTGCGTACCCTGCAAACCGAACTTGACCAGGCCATCGTATTGCTGGCTGCAGCAGTAACTGAAAGGGGAAAAAAAAATCAAAAAGTAATTAACTCCAAATGCAATGCAATGCAGGTGGACCTGCTGAGCCGGATGGACTCGCCGTACCTGGTTGGCCTGCTGGGCTACTGCGCCGACCAGAGCCACCGGCTGCTGGTGTTCGAGTTCATGCCCAACGGCAGCCTCCGGAGCCACCTCCACCCGCCGGCGGCCCCGCGGCCGCAGCCGCCGCTGGACTGGCAGACGCGGCTGGGCATCGCGCTGGACTGCGCGCGGGCGCTGGAGTTCCTGCACGAGCACAGCGCCCCCGCCGTGATCCACCGCGACTTCAACTGCAGCAACGTCCTGCTCGACCACAACTACCGCGCCCGCGTCTCCGACTTCGGCATGGCCAAGGTCGGATCCAACAGGGCCGACGGACAGGTCGTCACCCGCGTCCTCGGCACCACCGGATACCTCGCGCCAGAGTACGTGCGCTTATTATCTGATTCGCTTCTCTGCTCACTGAATTTTTTTTAAAAAAAAACATTTTAGATAGATAGATTGGTCATCGGAGAGCGTTTGCATTGCAGGTACGCGTCGACGGGGAAGCTGACGACCAAGTCGGACGTGTACAGCTACGGGGTCGTGCTC